>VMDO01034250.1:0-17159 GCA_007922755.1 Pedetes capensis | reverse complement strand
CAGTCAGCACCTGGTCTTGTTTTGACATTTTGTACAGAGCTTTTCCATCGTCTCTTTGCACATATGTAGTCAATTTGATTCCTGTATGTTCCGTCTGGTGAAGTCCATGTGTATAGTCTCTGTTTATGATGTTGAAAAAATGTATTTGCAATGAAAAGGTCATTGGTCTGACAAAATTCTATCATGCAATCTCCAGCTTTGTTTCTGTCACCAAGACCATATTTTCCAACTACTGGGCCTTCTTCTTTGTTTCCAACCTTTGCATTCCAGTCACCAGTGATTATCAGTATGTCTTGATTGCATGTTTGATCTAGTTCAGATTGCAGAAGCTGATAAAAGTCTTCCCTTTCTTCATTTGTGGCCTTAGTGGTGAGTGCATAAATTTGAATAATAGTCATATTAACTGGCCTTCCTTGTAGGCGTATGGAGATTATTCTATCACTGACAACATTGTATTTCATGACAGATCTTGAAATGTCTTTTTTGATGATGAATGCAACCCCATTTCTCTTTAGTTTATCATTCCCAGCATAGTAGAGCATATGATTGTCTGACTCAAAATGGCCTATGCTGGTCCATTTTAGCTCACTGATGCCTAGGATGTCAATGTTTATAAGCTCCATTTCTCTTTTAACAATTTCTACTTTTCCTAGATTCATACTATGTGCATTCCATGTTCCAATTATTAATGGATGTTTACAGTTGTTTCTCCTCATTTTGAGTCATGTCATATCAGCAAGTTGAGCACCTTGGGCTTTACTCCATTTCCGTCATCACAGTATATTCTACTTTGAGGTGGCAACTCTTCCCCAGTAGTCTTTTGAGTGCTTTCCAACCTGGGGGGCTCATTTTGCGGCACTATATCTGACAGTGTTTCTTTGCTATTCAGACTTCTGTAGTTATTCTTAGTGTCCTTGCCAGACTCATACCATGAGATCTTTATTTTTCAGTTTCACCAGTAATTATGAGAACAAATGTGTTTAAAAACTTGGAAAGTGATTTGTATCATTTATTCACAGAAGAAACAAAGGCAGACATAGCAGCACTTCTACCAGAAATAGATGATTTGACCAGTAAAGATGATATTGATGAAGACATAGTGGAAATGATGTCCTGAGATGTTCAATGTTCTGAGATACCTGGAAATTGTCACTGACAATGATATCAATCAAGACAATATGGGTTTAAATGTATTTGCATCAGCAGCACCAATGAATACGAAAATAAAAATTAGAGAAAAAGTTGAAGCCAATTGGAAAAATATTTTTATGTATAATTCCTCTTCTTTTAAAATGCTTTTGTAAATAACGTGGAAAAGCTAAAACAGAATATGAAAGGAAAATCTCCATGCAAATAGTTTGAAGAATTTTTCATAGATGATATGTTTGAACTTATCTTCAGAGAAACAACCCATTATACAACTGTTAAAAATGCATAATTTTTCTATTACCACTGTTTTTAAATTTGTTTTGGTATTTCTCTTACATTTGCCCAGTGTCCTATATATAGAACACCCATTTTTTAAATACTAAAATGAAATTTGACTATTTTTTCCCTCAAAGTGATTCTAAGAAAGATAAAAGATATTACATGTTAAGAAGTATAGCAATACTCCAAAAAGAAATAGTTTGTGCATTAACAGGTTAAAATTAAGAACCAAAGTCAGCAACTGAAAACATTAAACTTTGTTTGAAAAGAAAAGAAATAATAATGATAATGCTACTTATAATAGTGACAAAAGTTATAAAAAGAAAAAGAAAAAAATTTAAAAACCAGAAGAACCAAGTATTGGAGCAGCTTTTCTGTGGGCCCTTCAATATTTCAGTCTGCCAGAGTCTCCACGTAATTGCATTGCCCAGGCCCCAGAGTCCTGACAAGCAAGTCAGTCACTTGGGTGGCTCTTTCTATTTGTGCCCAAGATGAAGCAATGCACGCAGATAGTGGAACCGGCTGACACAGTGTCTCTAGCCCCAATACACAGAGTTCTGTTTGCAGCTCATTTTCTTGGGAAATTTGCCTATTTGGGGTACCCAGCCATGGTTTATTTGTCTATCTGGGATCCATGGCCTGCCAAGCTGTTTATGTGGGTACTGTGTCTCTGAGCAGGCTCACCTGCCTGGAAGTTGTGGCATGCAATGGTGTTTGCCAGGCTGTTTTCCCTGATGCTAGGGGCTCTGGGCATGACCTGGGAGCCTGCCCCAGGGAATCACAGCTCAATAAGCCAGTGAGCATGATTGTTTCTAGTTTTCCGCAGTCCCATAATTGCCTCACATGTCTGTTTTACACCCAGGTGCCGTGGCAATAGGTTCCCAGTGTCCCTGTTCAATAATTTGTCCTTGTTTACTGCCAGACTGTTCACAAGGGTGATGTACACCTGGCTTACCTTTCAGATGAGGCTGCAGTTTCTGCACCCCTCCAGGGAACTGTGTCTACAAATGGTTTCCATTCTCTTCTCAGTGCATTGCTTTTCTGTTTATTGCTTTTTTTTTTTTTTTTTTTCCGGTACTGGGGGTTGAACCCAGGGCCTCGCGCCTGAATGCTTTGCAAGTGCTGGACCACTGAGCTGTGCCCCCAGCCCAGTTTTTTTTACTTTTTGAGACAGGGTCTCGCCAAGTTATGCAGACTGCCTCTGGTCTCAAACTTACGATCCTCCTGCCTCCGCCTCCTGAGCCGCTGGGATTACAGGCGTGCGCCACCACATCCGGCTCTATTTTCTGCATTTGGAGGCTGTCCTACTACTACTTGTCTTGTAATTTCTGTGCTTTCCTTGATTTTAACCCTTTAGGATAAAGTCTATTTTTTCTTATCCTGCCTCCACTGCTTCACATGGAGGCTGTTTCTAATCCACCATATTGCCCCAAAAGTCTGCACACAGATTTTTAAGTAAAAATTATAATAAAACCATGTTATGTCTATCATTTTAGTCTTGCCAAGAAACTAGCAGGAAGATGATATCATTTACATAATCTTTATTTCTTCTCTTTCCAGCTTTCTGATAGTTAAAGACCCATCAAAAAGAGCTGTCTCATCCCAGTGGGGCTTTTTGACCACCAAGTTTATTCCTCTCCTAAGTCAAAAGCAGGTAAAAGTTTGATTATCCTTTGTGAGAATGAATGCAATGGAACAGTGCAAACACTATGATTCATGATCTGTATCTCCAAAGACAGGCAGACAGGAGATGGGACCTGATGCTTTCTTCATCATCTTCAATTCCTCTTCAAGTCTTCCTCTAGGATTACCCATGGCTGAGAAGGGCAACTCCAAGACCCCATGTGCCCATGTCAGAAACAGAGCCTTTCTGTGGACTCTGCTTCTTTCTCACAACTGACATCTCTTATTCACAAAACTGTGTTGACCTTTCTTCCTTTTTTCTGCCTCCATCACTGTATTCCAGTTGTACCATACCTGAAGCTCCAACCACAGTTCACCATTCTTTGCTCCCATTTCTGCCACAGTCTCTCTCTTCCTGCCTCCAGTTTTGCCCTCCACTAAGGAGCCACCAAAGTGCTCTGTTAAAAATAACAATGACACACATCTCAACCACAAAATCAACCCCATTAAAAAATGGACAAAGACCCTGAATAGATACTTCCTCAAAGATTTACAAATGGTCAATCAGTATATGAAAAAAATCCCTAATATCACTAATCCTTGAGGAAAATGCAAATACAAATTATAATGAGGTAACACTTCACACTATTTGTATAATTATTATAAAAAGAAGACAAAGATGTATTAGTGAGTACATGGAGAAATTGGAAACTTGTGCCTTGCAGTTGAGAATATAAAATGATGTAGTTCCCATAGAAAGCAGTATGGTGTTTCCTTAAAATGTTAAACATAGAATTATTATAAATCAACATGTACATTGCTGGGTATATATTCAGAAGAAATGAAATTGGGAGCTCAAACAGATGTTTATCACTGGAACTATTTTTATAACTGTGCTCATGGCGGCAATATTGATAATGGCTAAAGGTGGAAACAACCCAAATGCCCACTAGCAGGTGAAGAGATAAACATGTGATATAGTCATGCAATGGAATATTATTCAGTTTCTTAAAAAGGAATGAAATTCTGCCACAAGCTGTAATATATGTGAAACATGAATACATTATGCTAAACAAAATAGTCAAGAGACAAAAGGACAATTCTTATATGATTCTACTTTGATGAGACACTAGAGTAGTCAATTCACAGAGACATAACAGAGCAGTGGTTGCCAAGGACAGAGAAGGTTGTGGAGATGAATGGTGGTGAGGGTTACACAACAATGTGGTGAGCTTAAAACCACTCAATAGTCCACTTAGAAATCATTAAATTGTAACTTTTTTATTTGTTCATTACTGGGGGTTTGAAATCAGGGCCTCATGCATACTTTGCAAAGCATTCTAATACATTTCTGTGTAGTTCTTTTCTAACCCCTATATTTCCCGTAGGCCTGCAGCTTTAGCCCTGTGGCAGCCGATCCCGTCAGATCTCAGGAGCTAAGCAGGGTCGGGCCTGGTTAGTACCTGGATGGGAGACCGCCTGGGAACACCAGAAGCTATAGGCTTGGGAGAAGGACCTGGCAACCCCCTCCCAAAATCAATCTGCCATTGAAAACCCTACGAACAGCAGAGAAGCACTGACAATGGTGTTTCCCCTGTTGTACAGAGGGTCGCTATGAGTCAGATACCGACTCTACAGCACCTAACTACTACTACTACTACTACTATATTTCCTGTATGTTTTTAAACTCATGCACAGGTGCTCTTTATATAATTAAAAAGTAACAAAACACCACATATCAACATGATTAGATGAATATCTTTTGTTTTGCATATGTACTTCACCTAAAGTGTTGGGATTACAAAAGGAAGACAAACATGAAGTATGAGAATATGTAAAATATCCCCATACATTCTGTATTTTTTTTGTCATAATATATCTTCCTGGGAGATAGTGTTCTGAAGGGTGCTAAGTACTGTTATTTGGAAACCACAAAAGAACTGTAAAGCCATTACTATCATTTCTCCTTTGTGTTTAGCTAACTCAAATAAAAATGAACTACATTATATCATGCCTACAGCCATACCACCTTGGTGTCTGATCTCATTAGATCTTGGAAGCTAAACATGGTTGGGCCTGGTTAGTACTTGGATGGGAGACTGCCTGAGAACACTGGGTGTTGTAGGATTGGAAGAAGAACCCAGCAACCCACTCCCCAAAGAATCAGACATTGAAAACCCCATAAAAAGCAGAGAAGCACTGTCAGATATAGTGCCTGGCATGGCAAAATGTTGGGTAGTGTTTCTTTCTGTTGTACATAGGATCACTATGAGTTGGACCCAACTTGATGGCACCTAACAACAACACCACCAAGGTATATCATGAACTATTTTTCCAACATGACTATTTACCATATTGCTTCAAATAGAGGCAGTCTGCTTCATAATGTCACGTCACCTTTGGTTGTTCCACTCTACAAAAACTTAACTGCATGTAGTGGTCTGGGTGGAAGTTGAGCATTTGTGTAGATTCAATCTCACATCTGTGTTTGTCCTAGGATTGCCCCAGACCTCAGTTCTGTGATGACAGGGAGTCTCACCAGGAGGTCAGCGTCCAACCAGGAGGAGTTTTTCTCAGCGGAGGAAGGTTGAGGAAACTGTCCAGGGTTTGGCCTTGGAACAGGACCTTGAGTACTCAACAGTGGTGTCTCAGTAATAATCTCCTGCCTTAGAAGGGGAGTTGCACGCTCATAGACAAGGCCTAAGCCAGATGTCAAGTTGCTAACTTAACCTGAGAAAGAGCATTCCCAGACTGCTGGACTGTACCAGGAGAATAAGGCTAGTCCTCTCAGGAAAGACCAAGGCTCTTTCAGAAGGCGACTGTCTGAGCACAGAGGTAGGGAAGGCATACATGATTCCAATGTGCCATGAAGTCAGACTGTGAATGCCTAAATAAGTCATCTCAGTGACAATTACTCTAACACCTGGGACTGAGCAGATGAAATCAGTGGCCTGGGCACCTGCACTGCACCAGGACTAGGCAGTGAGGAGTAGGGATGTTTGTTCTCTATGCTCACATTGCTGAACAACTCTCTTCTGGCTGACCCCCAAAACCCATTTACGTGATATTCATGTCTGCAGTTAATCTGGCTTATGCTAGGTCTGAAATCATTTTATCTCTGCAGAGGTACAACTATGATTCTGTATGACAGTCTTCTATTACACAGAAGAGCTAAGGGCTTCCCTGTCTGTGCTTCTAAAGTACATCACTGTTGTCCACATCTTCTTCTAATGAGTTCTAATGAGTTCTAATGGATGCATGGCTTTGGCCACTTTACGTTGAGCAAATGAAACCAAAGTTACCAGCATCTGTAACTCAACATGAGAGAAAAGTGCAGACACTTGGTGGAATATTGGGGACAGATGTTCTTCTCTGCTCTTCCCCTCAGAACAGTGTCAGGGGAGTGACTGAAGATTTGTCTACATAGCCCTGAACACCAGATTAAAACTCCCACAACAGCTGAGTGCCATGTGTCCAGCACAGGGAACCCAGCTTGCCCTTAGCACTGAGGATCTGACAGCCATTTCACATGGGGAGATGGTGCAGTCTCTCTGTTAGCTAGGGCCTTTTGAAAGTGAGAAAGTTGATTGTGGTTTAACTGTCCTTATTTTCTCTCCTAACACCCTAGCTACCCCTTGTGCTGCTCTAACCAGTAGGACTCAGTTTGTCTTTAAGCATTTTCCAGGAAGCAACCACACTGAACAGTTAGGTAAACAAAAGAAGCTTGAGAAAATAAAACACCATCAGCCAGATAGCACCGCCCACCACCCACTCTGTCTCTCCTCACCAGCACTCTCCCTTGCAATGCAGCTGAAGTTCAGAACAGCCCAGGTAGCCTGAGCAAGGAAGATGCTAAGAGATTTGAAATCACAGGATTCCCTGGCCAGTGATACCAGCCCCACAATGCTCTTGGTGATTGACACTTTCCTGTGTTGGAATCTGTGCTGTCTCAGGGTAAGAAGAGTTCCATATCTCTAAAGCCAGGACCTGGAGTTTGGCTTAAAGAAGTCTGATCAATTTATAAGGTTTTTGGAGTAGATCTAAATTAAATTGAGTCTCTCATGAGTTTGGCTGGTCTTTATTTCCAAATGGAAATCTCTACTTGGTTTTCAAAAGAAAATGTGTCACAGAAGCTAAAGATGATTGTAAACTAAAAACAAAAGACCTTCCCAATATTAATAAGACATAGTTTTAGTTGTAATATGTAAGCATTTTTTATTTTAAATGGACTTATTAAAGAAAATTCACTTTTTCACTTCAAAGGATTCATTAAACAAATTATTTTTCCCTATCTGTCATACATTGAACATTTTATTTTGTATCTTTGCAAAAATGAAGAGATACACAGCAAACAAGTGTTGTATTTGTTAGTATTATTACTCAATAGAGAAAAGAGGTAAAAGGACATGAATAAATATTGCTAAAACTGTAAGCAGACCCTAAAAACATGAAATGATGCTTATCTTCACACATAATGAGAAAGAAGCAAATTAAAACCATAATTAAATCCTATTTTTCACCTGTCAGATTAGCAAAACCCTAACATCTGACAGCCCACTCCTAGGCATTCACATTAATGGAAGTAGAAGTGGTATGGGGAGCAAGTTGTTATTACCTATCAAAATCACCTGGGTACATATTCAGAACGACATAAAATTTATTACTTGATTCAGTAATTTCATAATAGTAAAACTTTTGAAAATAATCAAAGATCTATTATAGGAAACTGATGCAATAAAGTATTTCATGTTCATGATGGAGAGACCTTGTATCTGTCTAGATATCTCTATAGACTGACATGAAAAAATATCCATGATTTTTACATAAAAAGAGAACCCCAAAACAATATACACTGTATACTATATTTGTGTAAGATTAGAAAACTAAAATATTTGTACATGTATTTTTATACATTACACACGTTTATACGTTGTTGTTGTTGTTAGGTGCCATCTAGTCAGTATTCAACTCATAGACCCTCATAGGGTTTTCAATGGCTGACTGTTTCGGGATTGCCTTGGGAGTGGATTGCCAGGTCCTTCTCCCATTCATATATATATATATATATATATATATATATATATATATATATATACACTGGAGTGTTTTGATTTTTCAACCTTGTGAATTTGTTATCTAACAATTTTAATTGACTCTTGCTATACATAATTTTATCACTATTTCCTGATTATCTTCCATTTCTTTAAAGAATCTACATTTTTCTGAGGTGCATATTGGTGTATAATATGGCATCCTTTATCTTATTAATTTCATATTGGACTTTTTAGTTGATTTGGGGCTATTCTATATAGTAACATAGTGAATAACATTCTTACACATGATTTGAGAATATACATTTTGTTTCCTGAATAAATTGATGCATCACATGGTGAGAACACTTCAGATAAGGCATGTCCCATGCCTCAGAAATGCGCTCATGGCTTGTGGTCTGAGACAGTTATGCTGGACTTCAGGAGCTATTTCAGCCACTTCCTTATGTCAACCTGTGTATTAGAATTATGAAGATTTTTAAAGGCCTCTCTGTCTAGTCTATGATAAGTTTCCTGCCTCAGTAATTCTCAAGGGCTTCCAAAAGAAAAGGGAGAGCCACTGATAACAGATAGAGCAACAGGTCTCAGGTGGTGGTTGTTGTTAGGTGCCGTAGAGTCATATCTGACTCATAGCAACCCTTATAGGGTTTTCAATGGCTAATTGTTTCAGGATTGCCTCAGGAGTGGATTGCCCCATCCTTCTCCCATGTTTGGGGTGCTAGGAATTGATTCGGGACCTCAGAAACTGCAGAATCGTGCACTACCAACTGAAGTAAATCCCAGCCCCTTCAAGTCAGGTAGACCTGGCATAATGTAGCCTCTAGGGCTTACTCAATGCTTAATATTAGACATATTTAACATTAGGGCTTACTCTTTGAATAATACTGAGCATAACTAACACCATGGCTTACTCATTATTTATCATTGGACTCAATGTGAGTGTTTACTCCATGTTCAGCATGAGAAGTATTTAATAGTAGGGCTTACTCCATGTTCTATGCTGTGTGTCTGAGATCAAGGGTTCTTCCTTGAAGTGAACATAATTTCTCGACTGTGGTGCAGTTGAGAACATTACCAAGAAAACAAATATCTTTGCAGAATTACTGATGCTCACTAAGTGGGAGGTATCTGATATTTTTTAAAAAAATCAAAAAAGCAAACAAAGAAAAAATAGCCTAGCAAAATGTGTGGAAACTATATATTTAGTTGCAGTAAAATTTCACGTTCCATGAAAACATTGAGTTTCTGGGCTTTTGGCTGAACAATATCATCTTGGTATAGTATCTTTGGTTATGTCTTATTACTCAGAATTTCTAATTCACTGTTATATAGAACTTTGGTTTAGTGATGGACACAATGAACTATTATTAATTATGGCCTGGTAAATAAATGAGAAGATTTCAAGAAAATGAAGCCTATAGGAAAAATAATTCCAAAAGAGTAAAGAAATATATAATGGGGAAAGTCTCAAGAATTGTTGTCTTGAAGGTTCCCCCCTTTTTTTAATGGTTGAGAACCTACAGGGTTTTTTTAAAATAGAATTTTAACAGTTAAGAAGTGTGTGGAATATTCTAGCTACATAATGCCAGTGTTTTCATGTAAAATAAACATTATACAATTTATTCAAATATTGCCTCATTTTTCCATTGAATGCATGCGGATGCATCCTTCTGCTCTGGTATTTATTTTATCTAACCATGTGCCATGGACTTAGTTGGTGAAGTGCTGCTCTACACTCTCTGAGGCCCTGGGTTCGATCCCTAGCACCACAAAAATGGGAGAAGGACATGGCAATCCAATACTGAAGTAATCCTGAAATAATCCACCATTGAAAACCATATGAATAACAGAGAAGAAGTGACATAGTACAGGGCAGGGCATGGTTTCAGGGAGTGTTTCATTCTGTTGTATATAGGGTCACTATGAGTCAGACTCAACTTAATAGCCCCTAACAACAATAACAACAACAACCATGTATTATGCACTTGAGTCATAGAAATCCTCTTGGTGGTCTAGGTATGGTGGTGCCTGCTTGTAATCCCAGCAGCTCAGGAGGCAAAGGCCAAAAGGTTGCAATTTCAAGAGCAAAGGCAGCCTATAACTTAGCAATACCCTGTCCTAATATAAAAAAATTTTAAAGGGGGCTGACGGGATGGCTCAGTAGTAGAGTACTTGAAAAGTATGTGTAAGTCCCTAGGTTCAGCCCCCTAGTATTGGAAAAAAAAAGAAAAGAAAAGCCAAAAAAAAAAAAATCCTCTTGGTGTACAAGTCAGTGTGTAAAACTCTTCCTAGTGTAAAACACTGTGAGACAGGTTGGCCTCTACCCTCTAATTTATAAGAACAGAACAGGAGCAAAGAGAAGTGAGGCAATATAGGCAGGTGATGAGCCTAATAAGGAATAAGATTTAAATGAAGAGTGACCTGCTCCCACTCTAAGATTAAATGATACGGAAGGTAAGAGGAGAGCTGCTGAAATCAGATTGCATAGGTTCAAATCCCAACCCTGTGGCTGATTAGTTGTGTAGCTATGGGCAAGTTCCATAGGCCTCACTTTATCCTTCTACAGAAAAGACAAAGTTGTACTTTTCTTATAGTATGGTTGTGAGAATAAAATGAAGTAAAAGACCCTTAAGCCAGTACCTGGCACTTAGTAAGCACTATACAAGTGATTGTTCATGCTACTTCATGAGGATATCAGTCATTGAATTTCTATCTTTGCATAGAAATGTGAAATTATTAAGTTGAACACATTCTTCTAAAGAATTCTTATGAAATTAGATAATATGGGAAGAAACTATATATAATAATCTTTATTTCAAAGAGCTAGGAAAGCCGAGCATGGTGGTGCACACCTGTAATCCCAGAGACTCTGGAGGCACAGGCAGAAGGATCATGAGTTTGAGGCCAGAGACAGCCTGTGCAATTTAGCAAGACTCTGTCTCAAAATAAAAGAATAATAGAAAAGGGACTAGAGTACTAACCCCCAAGTGCTAACACACACACAGATACACAAAGCTAGTAGAACAAATTTTGAGTTATTTTCATGACAAAGAAATGATGAATGTTTGAGGAGCTAGATATTCTCACCCTGATTTAAACATCACACAAGGTATGTTTTAAGTTGCTATCAAGTTGTGGCCAATTCATAACAATCCTCATTGGGTTTTCAATGGCTGGTTGTTTTGGGACTGGGCTTCCATGTCCTCCCAGTTTTGCAGTGCTAGGGATCAAACCCAGGGCCTCAGAGAGCATACCAACTGAGCTAAACCCCAGCCCCTGCACAAAGTATACAAGCATCAAATCATCACATGAAATTCCATAACTATGTACAAATTCTATGTGTCATTTAGAGAAAAACAAAAAAGACAACTGGTATATCTAGCAAGAGCCAGAGCATGGATCCGTGGCTCCAAAAAGCTGTGAAGCATGCACCCTGGTCCAGGTCCTTCCACCACCCCATGAATTTCCCTGTGTGGGGCAGTTGTGCTGTAGTAGGAAGTCCTAGACCAAGAAGCAGCATAATCTCCTCCTCTCAGAAACATACCTGCTTCATCAGAATCTTCCACAAGGTGTTTATGAGGAGGCTATGGCCCACCAGTCCATGGAGGAGCTGGAATAGCAGAACATTCCCCACATCCAGAGAGCACCACTGAGGGTCCTACTGGGACTGAAGCTCACAGTCCACCATTAGTGCACTCCCCAAAAGAGAATTTGCCCATTAAGAATATACAGGCAGACTGGAAGGCAGACTTTCTGTTCTATTTATTTCAAAAGGAGCAATTATGATGATTTCAGAGAAATTGATGGTATTATCCAAAGAGAAAAAACAACTGGGAAATTAATATCAAGCCAGTGGCCTCCTGTAAGTGGTGATTTTAAAAAAAACTCACTATATTGGGCGAATTACACGGGTGTGCACACACATATGCACACTGGGTTCAGACAACTGATTTTAAATTGTGACTATTATTGAAAAAATAGTGACCTTGGAGCCACAGGTATAGCTCAGAGGTATTGAATATGCTTAGCATGTGCAAAGTTCTAGGTTTAATCCAAAGAAAGAAAGAAGGGAAGAAAGAGAGAGAGGGAGAGATGCAGGGAGGGTAGGAGGGAGGAAGGAAAGAAGGAAGGAAGAGAGAAAGAACTAAAAGGAAAGGGAAAGAAAGGAAAGGAAAGGAAGAGAAGAAGAAGAAGAAGAAGAAGAAGAAGAAGAAGAAGAAGAAGAAGAAGAAGAGTAGTAGTAGTAGTAGTAGTAGAAGGAGGAGGAGGAGGGGGAGGAGGAAGAAGAGAAGGAGGAAAGGAGGAGGAGGAGGAGGACAAAGAGGAAAGAGAGAAGAAAGAAAGAAAGAAAGAAAGAAAGAAAGAAAGAAAGAGAGAGAGAGAGAGAGAAAGGAAGGAAGGAAGGAAGGAAGGAAGGAAGGAAGGAAGGGAGGAAGGAAGAAAGGAAGAAAGAAAAGAAAAGAGAAAAAATAGACTGGGAGAAACTCACAAGCCCAGAGGGAGGAGTAGCATTCCTTCACATAGGCTGAGTTAAGGAACTGAGGACCTGTGAGTTGGAGGTGTTAGGTCAGTCCAGGAGGGCTGGGTTGTCCTGTTGTCTGTGGGGTGGAAGTTCAGGTGGTTTCCTGAGTTCTCCATGATCTGCTGGAGTTTTGAGAACTCTCAGAGTTTCCTGCACCACATGATCTGGGCCAATCAGGTAAGGGGCTGTCTCTCTGGAGGGGCATCCCTAATATGAATGTGTTGTTCATGTAGGGATGGGGTAGGTAGGGGTGCTTCTGTCACCCACTGCCATTTCCCTCTGCAATTTCATACAGTAGGAATATTGCTTTGGATCTAAAAAAGACATGCCTGTTATGTTCTGTCCCTGAGGCTTTCTTATTTGCTGTTGATTCAGGTCTCAGGTAAGGGACTTGACCTGAATTTTGCAACAACACACACAAAAAAATCAGATATGGTAATATTTTATTGACATTATTTAACATGTCATATGCATAAGCATTGAGATATTTTGTATTTTTGAATCAATTAGGATGTCACACAGCAGATTATAACTCAAATAATCATATTCCATTTATAATCTGGGCACATCTAAGAACTAGACTGAGATTGTGAGCAGATAGGAAAGAAGGCAATCTGGAAATCAGCTTCTACTCTCACTGTAATAGAGATGTGTCTCATGAACATATGACAAGTAGAGTAGCATTTCTAGTCAGTTTTATGTTTAATATGCAATAGTAGCTTTAAGATTAAGATAGTATTTAATAGCCATTGAGGACTTGCTGCTTGTCAGGCAATGTGTTAGATGTTTTCTTATATTATTCCATTTAACCCTCTCAATAGTCCCTTGAAGTAGATGCTATGTTCTCCATTTGACAAATGGGGACAGTGGCAAAGTTAAATGACTTATTCACTAACACATAACTCATAAGATTGAGAGCTCAGATAAGCAATAGTCACTTATTAAGGAAAATCTGATTAAGGTGGGATATTAAAAATGTCAGCAAAGACACTTGTCATTTATTTTAGATTTTTCTCTATGTATTTATGGTTAGAGATAAGATTGCCAACTACTGGGCACCTACTCAAAGGAATAGAAGTCAGCACATCAAAGAGATATCTGCACTTGCATTTTTATAAGGACACTATTCACAATAACCAAGATATAGAGTTAACCTAGGAGTCCATCAATGCATGTATGTGGATAAATAAAATGTGGTACATACACGCAAAGGGATATTACTCATTCATCAAAAAGAATGAAACTCTGTTATTTGAGGCAACTTGGATAGAAGTGAAAGACATTGTGTTGAGTGAAATAAGTCAGACTCAGAAAGAAAAATATATAACACCTGTTCACTAATGTCCCCACTAATATATGGAAGCTTAAAAGTTGATCACAAGGAATTAGAGAATAGAACAATGGTTTCCGGAGCCTTGAGAGAATATGGGGGGAGGGAGGGATAGAGAGAGCATGGTTAACAGATTAAGAATGTATTGGACAGGAGGAATAATTTCTAATGTTCTATGGCACAGAAGGGTATCTATGGCTGACAATTAATTATTTCAAAATAGTAGAGAGGATTTTGAATGTTCCTAACACAAGGAAATGATATATATCTGAACTGATGGATATGCCAATTACCCAGATGTGATCACTACATACTGCCTACCTATATACCTGTATGTAGGTATAAAGATATTGTCTTGGTGTCTACATATTCCCCCAAGAGATTTTTATACAGGCAAGAGCTAGACTGTCACTCAGGATATTGAGACTGAAATCAAGTAGTAGAGTTCAGAGAGAGATCAAATTTAAACACTACTGTTATCTCCTTGTTGGAAAAAAGAAAACTCATGTCTACAGGAGGAAGGATCTGGTGTGAGGTCACAGGGTCATAAAAGGTGAAGCAAAAGTCATTGAAGGGAGATGGTTCACTGCAGGGGTAGGACCTCCTCTTGGGGAAAGTGAAAGGAATTGTTCTTTATGAAGGTGACTGAGGAGCTTGTTCCTCCTAGTGGCCATGCCCCATGACCACCAGGCCAGAGAACTCACTCCTTTCTGGAGTGAGACACTAAGAGAAAGTCAGGAGGTGAGCAAGGCCTCACCTCTCTGTGCCCATAGGTTTTATAAGCAAATGGAAATGAAGGAACAACAGGAAAACAGCATGGAAGTCACACCTTTCCTCTGGGACTTTTCACTTTAAATATGCACTATTCACTATGTGAGTTTTCAGTCAAGCAGTTCCTCAATTTTATTTATTGAAAAAAAATAATAATAATAACAGTGTGATGCATGTGCCAGGTAATGAGGTGTGTCAATATGAAGAAATTGGAATGGAGAGGAGCTTTAGATTTATTTGTTTAAAACAAAACAGATCTGGCTCTGGTCTGAATTTCAATAGATATGTCAAGTATAGATCATGGAAGGCTAATGATAGAGACAGAGCTCTGGTTCTAGGATCCCAATGGACTCACCCAAAATGGAGTCACTCATACTAAGTTTCCATGTAACCAAACAAAACTAAGCTGTTTACTTAGAAGAGATGGCCTCCCCAGAAATTAGGAGATAAATAAGTCAAATAACTAAATAAGACAGTTCACACACAAAAAAATAAAAAATAAAAAAAAAAAGAGTCTCACTGGGCGCAGTGGCACACGCCTGTAATCCCAGTGGCTCGGGAGGCGGAGGCAGGAGGATCGTAAGTTCAAGACCAGAGGCAGTCTTCGTAATTTAGTGAGACCCTGTCTCAAAAAAGTAAAACAAATGGGCTGGGGTGCAGCCCAGTGGTCCACACTTGCAAAGCATGCAAGTGTGAGGCCCTGGGTTCAACCCCCAGGACCACAAAAAAGAAAAAAGAAAGAGTCTCAACACCAATAACAAAGGACTCAATCCACTTGATGTTACCGACCTGCTCTTTGCAGTGTGCTCCATCCTTGGCTTTTGTTTGTTTATTTGGTTTTGTTTTTTGTTCTGTTTTGTTTTTGTGGTACTGGGATACTGGGGGTTGAACCTAGGGCCTTGCACTTGCATGCTTTACAAGTGCTGTACCACTGAGCTGCACCACCAGCCCCCCCTTTTTTTTCTTTCTTTTTTTGTTTTTTTTTGAGAAAGGTTTCACTAAATTATGCAGACTGCCTCTGGTCTTGAACTTGCAATCCTCCTGCCTCCACCTCCTGATTCGCTGGAATTATAGGCATGCACCACCATGCTCCAGCTGATTCATCCTTGGTCTTGTTGAGGCTGCCATGCAAACACCAACAGCTCTGTCACAATGGAGCTCCCATTTGTTTTGTAAACAAAATGCTGTGTGGTTCATGAATCACTAAAACCAAACCAAACCAAAACAAC
This sequence comes from Pedetes capensis, assembly GCA_007922755.1. Lineage (NCBI taxonomy): Eukaryota > Metazoa > Chordata > Mammalia > Rodentia > Pedetidae > Pedetes > Pedetes capensis. The sequence continues at coordinate 1,205 of VMDO01034250.1, read as the reverse complement.
AACAACAAAAATTACATCTCTGACACTCAATTTGTTAAAGTTTTGTTCTTTGACATGTAGACACAATGGTTGGCACATCTACAAAAGTTATTCTTCCTATATTCTCATTCATACTGAGACAGATCTGAGGTACTCATGTCTCCTTGGGGGGCTAGATATTTATTGTTGTTAATACACTATTCAAGTCAATATTCATATTAATGATAAATTTTGGCTTTTTTTTTTTTATTCTTACTGTGAGTGCTCTTTCTGCTGCTTGTTTTCCTGCAAGGAAGCACAGATGTTGGCAGATGAGGAAATTTAATTCCCTAACTGGCAGCTACTGGGCGCTCCCTTGTGGCTCTAGCTGTCTTGAGTGAAAAGACTATTGGCCAACCAACCCACTCTCATACCAGCACCTGTCATTGTAAATACTCCAAGGACATTTTGGGGAAGCTAAACAACTGCAGCTGTTTGGTCCGGCTCTTAGGGGTATGGCTGCAGCCACAACTATTTCAAGCAGCTTGCACTGAACTTTCCAGGTAATCATTTCCTGGCAACCCATCCAGGCCAGAGGGGCAGTATTCTCCTGATGACCTAGAAGAAGGACTGCTGCGACTGGTGAAAAGTGGACAATGCTGTGATTCTCCATTCCAACCTCTGCATATTGACACAGATCACTACTTTTATTTGTATGACAGGATCATTGTGATTAGTGCTATATGAGAAGGCTGTTCAGCTCACTCAAGTTATGTGGGATACACGGTCCTGTGTGCCCCCTCATGTTGCAACAGTAGGCCAAATAGAAGGCTTCTGTCAGTGGTCCTCCTGCCTACCTGTAGTAACGCAGCTGAGCTAGTAACATGAAGAAGGAAGAAAGTGGCTAAGAAGGCAGAGAAGTACTGGCAGCAGAGACGATGGCAGAGCCCCAGCCACCAGCTGTCTTCACTGCACTGACAGGAGTGAGGCCAGGGTACTTCAGCCATCAGCCAGAGCACCATGGCTTTGCTGACTGACAGGAAGCAGAGTGCATCCCCCTGCATCTTCAACAAGCCATGATATAGACAGCAAGGCCAGGATCCACTCTGACCATCAGTCCTGGCTACCGTGGGAGCCACAAGGCTCCATTCAGTGGAGTACAACTGGAGAAACTCCAACAATCAGCAAAAATACAGCCAAGAATCATGAGACACTGACAGGAGCAGCAGGGGTGGGGATGGAGAATC
>VMDO01034249.1:0-17140 GCA_007922755.1 Pedetes capensis | reverse complement strand
GTACTAACTTGCCCATTGATTCATTTAAACAATTATAGTGCACTTTAAAAGCAAACATTCACATAGGACCACACTATGAATATTAACCAAATATATAAACTATTGTAAAACATAATGTGTTTTAATCAGAGATGTAACCCAGCTATAGCTTATCTTTTACTTTCTATCTTGAATTTCAGTTAATATCATAGAGAGGGATTTTATCTCCTAAGCTACAGAATTAGTGTTTGAAGAGCTTTCAGATTTCATTGACTTTATTTTAAAATCCATATTTATCTCAGTAGAAAAAACGATTTTTATTCTTTTATTTTTGACAATCACAAGCACATTTACTCTCTAGAAATGTGAAACCTTGAATGATCACTACTGGAAATATGACCCTAAGGTTAGGCCCTGGGATAGTCAGAATTCTGAGACGGCCTTTATATTTCCCAGCTCCTGGTAAACACATACCTTCTCTCAGTTGTTAAATAAAAAAGTAATATAATCCAGACTCAGGAGACTGGAGCAGGAGGATCATGAGTTTAAGCCCAGAGGTACCTTTGCAACTTAGAAAGACCTAGTCTCATAATTTTAAAAAAGATGGGGGTTTGCGATGCAGCTCAGTGTAGAGCATGAGGACTTAGGTTCAACTCTCCAGTGCTGCAAAAAATAAATAAATAGTAATATAATTATTACTATGAAGGCATTTGTAGATACAATTAAAGTCCAAAACAATTGGCATTAAGATAAGGAGATTATTGGTTTAATCACATGAGCCCTGTTTGGTTGTGGAGTATTTTTATTTTGTTTTGTTTTGTTTTGGGAGGGGTACTGGGGGTTTGAGCTCAGGGTCTCACACTTTGTAAGTGCTCTACCACTGAGCTGTACCCCTAGCCCATTTTTAAATCTTTTTTGTGTGTGTGTAGTCCTGGGTGTTGAACCCAGGGCCTCGTACCTGCATGCTTTGCAAATGCTGGACCACTGAGCTGCACCCTCAGCCCATTTTTTTGCTTTTTGAGACAGGGTCTTGCTAAATTACACAGACTGCCTCTGGTCTCGAACTTGCGATCCTCCTGCCTCCGCCTCCCAAGCCGCTAGGATTACAGGCATGAGCCACCACACCATTATTAAATCTTTTATCTTCAGACAACATCCTGCTTAAATTACACATGCTCCCTCTGGCCTTGAATTTATTGATCCTTCTACCTCCACCTCCTGAACCACTGGGATTACTAGTGTGAGCCCTTTATAAGAAGAGAGTTTCTTCCAACTGGTCACAGAAGAAAAAATCAGAGATATGCTCCGGCTGGCCTAGAAGAATACAAACATCCATGATGGGTACTGCCTATGGGGACCATGTGGTAAGGAACTGTGGACAGCCTGTGTGAGCTGAGTCAAGTCCAAGGCTGACAATGAATCATAGTCATACAAGCACAGTACAGTCACCTGCTGCAAAACTTTGCAGTCAATGATGAACCACATGCATGAATGTGATCGCATAAGATTAAATCCTATAGCAATATCACATTTATATTGTATATATTTTGAACAATAACGAAATTACCTAACATTGAATTTCTCAGAACACATTCTTGTCATTAAATGACTTATGACTATACTTGAATTCTCCTAACAGCCAGTGAACTTGGAAGAGCACCCTGATCTCCAGTGAGAACACAGTAAATCCAACACTGATTTTAGCGTTGTGAGGCTCTCAGCCGGAAATGCAGGCACACCATGCTTGACTTCTGCTCTATGCGAGCTGATAAATAGGTGAATTTTTTAAGTTGTTGAGTTTGTAATTATTTGTTATGCAGCAATACAAAATTAATATGTACACCAAATACAGGTTATCATTCAAAAAATTAAAATCTGATATATAAAAACTGCAGTTTTTCCTGCACCTGCCAAATTTTGTGCAAATTTGATTATACAAATTAGACAAAAGGCATGCTGTCTTGCTTCCTTCCATTTATTCAATATCTACAAATATAAAGCCCCAGGCCAAATGTCTGTCACCCTCCAAGTGATAAGGAAAGAATAAGAATAATAAAAACTCATGCAGTCACTCTGTTAATATTATAAAATAAATATGACTAAAACAGTCTTCTCTTCACCTACCACCACACATATTTATACTACCTTTTCTGAATATTAATAGATATACTATTGTTATTTCCATAAGTGTCTCTCCTCTGTTAAATACTGGTTTGCTGTATATCAGGAGGTCCTCAATCTCTGGACCATGGACCAGTAGCAGTACATGGCCTATTTAGAATTGGGTGCCACAGCAGGAGGTCAGTGGCAGGTGAGCAAGAGAAACTTCATCTGTATTTATAACAGCTCCCAGTTGGCTCATATTCTGAAACCATACTGTCCCATCTTGTCCACAGAAAAATAGTCTCCCACAGAACCAATTCCTGCTGCCACAAATGTTGGAAACTGCTGTCATATACCATCCATTTTATTTTATTTATAAAGAACTCATTACTAACTTCTTACCTATATAATTAGATAAGTTACCTGTAAATGTAACATTAGCTGAGATAATTTTTAATGGCCTTTCCAACACTAAACTCTGAATAATACTCAGTTTTTTAAAACTGACTTTTTTTTTGAAAAACTTAGCCGGGTGGCCATATAATTGAAATGTTGTAAATAATTAGCACAAGTGGCTGTAAGCAATTTGTAAAATTAATTAAAATTTCTCTGAAAATTTTCTAGATAATTTCATGGCTTCCCTTTTGAATTTTTAATCCCAGGATGACTGGCAGAACAAAGAGAATTCAACATAATTTTTGCTACCCTTTTCTCTGTAGAAATCACTCTGGGCCTATGGTAGACATACAATTAGAAGTAGTCATAATGTATAACATTTAAGGTTTATGAAGATTAAGATCTAAAAATTTTCCTAGCCCAAAGCAAAAAATAGTAAACATTAAGGAGTTGTTACCAATAATACCAAAGGATGGTAATAATGCAAACGGACTAGATTACTCATGTAATACTGCTGAGAATGTAAAAAAATAGATTACTATAGAAAAAACTTTGGATTTAAATCAAAATCAGGATGCCTGTGTATAAATAAATATTCCCACAAGAAGACATACAAGTAGAAAGGAGGCCATTGGTGGGAAAGTGGGAGACAGGAGAGGAGGGGCATCAGAGGGTAAGGGGGAAGTTACGTGAACAATGTACAATGAAATGCATATATGGAAGTGTCACAATGAAATACATGTCAGAATGAAACACATTAAGCTGCATATTAAAAATTTCCAATTAAAAAAAAGATTAAGGATTTGTTTAGAAAGAGCTGTATTTAATTCCCTGCTTTTACTTCCCTTTGGTGGGTTAGTTTGGCAACTTATCTACACTAAATGTGTTTTTTGATACATAAAATGGATAAAATAATAGTACCTATTTCACCACATGGTAACAAAAAAGCTGAAGCTTGGAAAAATATAGTTAACTATGTTAAATAATGGGTAGAATAAGTGGTACTATTACTATATAACAACATCTAGTTTTTTGTATTCTAACTAAAAATAATGTTAGATATGCAAAGGAAAAAAGCTTTGTCAACAACTTATTTTGGGAAACAATATTTACCTCAAGGGGACCTTAGAAAGAGTGGAAAAATGAGTATAATTAATGAAATGGTAACAACAGTAGCAGCTTCACTAACACTAGTTTTACTTTAAATCCAACATCTTTTTCTGTTACTTTTGTATTTATAATAATACTTATTAATGCTTATGGATGTCATACACACTCTGGCTCACAACTGAAAAAGTATGTTCAGAGTTTTCATTACTTTGTCTACGTATGGGCAGTCATCTAGTCATACAGCAAGGTCGAGATGACCTTGTTTCTTCGTCTTAAGGTCAAGAATGTAGGTAACGACAAGGACAAAGAAATTACATCTATCTCTGTAGATGAGAAGAGATGGAGCTCAGACATTGTAAGGGGCCTGAAATGCAATCTGCATGGGTAACTTCATTATATTTGGTTTGCCAACAATGAATTAGTTTTGATAGAATTTTCAATGTCTATTAATCAGAAGAGTGCCTAAAATATTAGAAAATGGCTTTCAAATCATATAATGACAAGAAGGGGAAAGCTGTATACAAATTTAGGTAAGTACTAAATGAGATTTTAATACTTAGATCAAAATTCCCCACAGAAAGGCCTCTGAAGTTTTTCCATAAAAGAAATCATGACCTGAAGAAAGAAAACTAATCTCTCATGATATTCTAGGCATTTATATACATTATTCTCAATAATATTCACAGAAACCACAGAGGTTTACATTATTTTCCTCAAATTTTGAGGTGAGGGACCAAGACCCTGCATAATTTGTGAAGTGTTACACACCTGGGAAGTGTTATTGTAATGATTTCAATCCAGTTCCATCTAACACCAAAGTCCACACACTTTCCACTTCACTAAGTTTTCAATACAAACACACCCTTCAGATGCAGAATGATGCAACTATGAAAATAAACTAAGCATACTGACCACTAAAGCTTCTGATGTCAGGATGCTTTAAATGGAAGGATCTTCAAGAAAATAACTGAATTTCAATGAAACACAATACATATTTTGTTTCCAATGTTCATCTCTTTTTTTGATGGGAAATTTTTAATGTACACCTTAATATGATTCATTCTGACATGCTTTTCATTGTGACATTTCCATATATGCATTTTGATGTACATTATTCATATAGGTGCCCCTTACCCTCTTGTATGCTTCCCTCTCCACCCTCCCCATCTAGGTCTTCTCTATCATTTACTTGGTAATATTTTTCTATATGTACTTGGGTTCCAGTTCTGTTTAAGATAGAAACTTTTCCTGTAGTGGTCTTTGTTTTTATCTTGTTAGAACAATTGCATGCATTTTCTAGACCATTTATATTGACACCATTCTTAGCTTTTTTTTTTTTCGTTTTATTTTGATACAACCTTTGAGTAGGATTTTTCCTTCTTATAATTTTGATTCAGCTCTGACATATGAGTGAGAACATGTGGTGATTCTCTTTCTGCTCTTGTGTTCATTCACTTAAAATAATTTTCTCTAATTCCATCCATTTTGCTGCGAATGACCTTCTTTCATTTTTCTTGATTGCTGAGTAATATTCCATCGTGTATATGTACCATAGTTTTTTCATGCATTCTTCTGTTGAAGGGCACTTTGGTTGATTCCATATCCTTGCTATTGTGAAAAGTGCAGCATCGAATATGGAGATGCAGGTGTCTCGGAGGTATGATGACCCATCTTCCTTTGGGTAAATTCCTAGTAGTGTTATGGCTGGGTCATATGGTAGATCTATTTTCAGTTTTTTAAGATACCTCCATATTGATTTCCACAGTGGTTGCACCAACTTACAGCTCCACCAGCAATGTAAGAGTGTTCCTTTCTCAACATAACCTTGCCAGCATTTGTTGTTATTTGTTTTGTTGATCTTGGCCATTCTTACTGGTGTAAGGTGAGATTTCAGAGTTGTTGTAATTTGCATTTCTCTAATGGCTAGGGATACTGGGCATTTTTTCATGTGTTTCATGGCTTTATGGACCTCTTCATTTGAGAACTGTCTACTCAGTTCCTTTGCCCATTTGTGTATTGGGTTATTTGTTTTGGGGGGAGTTTTTTTCTTGAGTTCTTTATAAATTCTAGTAATTAGACCTTTGTCTGATGTATAGGATATGAAGATTTTTTCCCATTCAGTGGGTGTTTCCTTGACTCTGTTAATTATTTCTTTTGCTATGCAGAAGCTTTTTAATTTCATGTGATCCCATTTATCTATTCTTGCTGCAATTTCTTGAGCAATTGGAATCCTATTAAGGAAATACTTTCCTATGCCTATATGATGGAGTGTATTGCCTATCTTGTCTTCTATAAGTTTTAAAGTTTCTTGTTTTATGTTGAGATCTTTCATCCATTTTGTGTTAACTCTTGTGTATATTGAGAGATGCAGGTCAGTTTTCATTTTTCTGCATATGGATGACCATGTTTCCCAGCACTGTTTGTTGAAAAGGCTGTCCTTTTTCCAGTTTATTTGCTTTGCTCCTTTGTCAAAAATAAGATGGCTATAGGTGTGTTGAGGTATATCTGGGTCTTCTATTCTGTTCCAGATGTCTTTGGGCCTATTTCTGTGCCAGTACCAAGCTGTTTTTGCAACCACTGCCCTGCAGTATAGCTTGAAGTCAGGGATTGTGATTCCACCTGCATTCGTTTTGCAGCTTAAAAGTGTTTTGTCTACACATGGTCTTTTGTGGTTCCATATGAATTTTTGGATCATTTTTTCTATTTCTGTGAAGTCAGTCAGTGGAATTTTAATGGGTATTGCATTAAATCTATAGATTGCTTTTGGTAGAATAGCCATTTTTACAATATTAATTCTCCCTATCCAGGAGCAGGGGAGGTCTTTCCATTTTCCAGTGTCCTCTGCTATTTTTTTATTTAATGTTTTGAAATTTTCCTTGTAGAGATATGAAGGGTCTTTGGTTAGATTGATTCCAAGGTATTTAATATTCTGGTGGGCTATCATGAATGGTATCTTTCCTGAAATTTCCTTCTCTTCCTGTTTGGAATTGGTGTAAAGAAAAGCTATTGAATTTTATGTGTTAATTTTGTAGCCTGCAACTATGCTGAAGGAGTTAATTAGATCAAGAAGTTTTCTGGTTGAGGTTTTGGGGTCTTTCAAGTATAAAATCATATCATCTGAAAATAATGATAATTTGACCTCTTCCTTGCCAATCTATATCCCTTTGATTTCTTTTTATTGTCTGATTACCCTGGCAAGGACTTCAATTACTATGTTAAATAGAATAGGAGAGAGGATATCCTTGTCTTGTTCCAGATCTAAGAGGAAATGTTTTCAGTTTTTCTCCATTTAATATAATGTTAGCTGTAGTTTTGTCATAAATGGCTTTTATGGTATTAAGATATTTGCCGGTTATACCTATTTTTTCCAGTGTTTTTATCATGAAAAGGTGTTGCACTTTGTTGAAGGCCTTCTCAGCATCAATTGAGAAGACCATGTGGTTTTTGTTTGCCAGCTTCTTGATATGTTGGATTAATTGATTTCCTTATGTAAAACCAGCCCTGTATCTGTGGTATAAATCCCACTTGGTCATGGTGAATAATCTTTTTCATATGCTGCTAGATTCTGTTTGCCAGAATTTTACTAATTATTTTTGCATCTAGATTCATAAGGGAGATGGGTCTATAATTCTCTATCTTAGATGAATCTTTTCCTGGTTTAGGTATCAGGATGATGGTAGCTTCATAGAATGAATTTGGGAGTCTTCCCCCCTTTTCTATTTCTTGGAATAATTTGAGGAAGACAGGTATTATATCTTCTTTAAAAGTTTGGTAAAATTCTGCCGTGAATCTATCAGGACCTGGGCTCTTCTTTGTTGGGAGACTTTTAATTACCTTTTCTATTTCTTTACATATAATGGGCTTGTTTAAGTCAGTTATGTCTTCTGGGGTTAGCTTTTGTAGGTCATACATGTAAATAAATGTGTCCATTTCTTCTGCATTTTCATATTTTTTGGAATACAGTCTCTCATAGTAATCCCTGACATTTTTCTGTATTTCGTTGAAGTTGGTGAATATGGACCCATTGTCTTTCATAATCCATAATATGTTGGATATTTCCTTTTTCTTTTTGATGAGGTTAGCCAGAGGGGTGTCTATTTTATTAATCTTTTCAAGGAACCAGCTCTTAGTCTTATTAATTTTTTGAATTATGTCTTTGGATTCTAATTGAGATATTTCTCCCTTTATTTTTGTAATTTCCTTTTGGGTGTTCCTTTTATGCTTGATTTTTGTTGGCTTTCTAGTGTCTTAAGATGCATCATTAGGTCATTTATTTGGCTCTTCTTTATTTTATTGATGAAGGCACTTAATGCTATAAACTTCCCTCTCAAAACTGCCTTTGCTGTATTCCATATGTTTGGGTATTATGTGTTTTCATCATCATTTGATTGTAGGAATTTTTTAAATTCCAATTTGATTTCATCAACGATCCATTGGTCATTCAGCAGTGTATTATTCAGTCTCCATGAGTTTGTAAAGTTTCTGGAATTATTCTTGCTCTTGAGCTTGAATTTTATCCCATTATGATCTGATAAGGAACAGGGGATAATTTCTATTTTCTTCTATTTGTTGAGGGAGTTCTTATGTACTAGCATATGATCTATCTTAGAAAACATTCCATGTCGAGCTGAAAAGAATGTGTATTCCTCATCATGTGGTTGAAATATTCTGTATATATCTGTGAGATCCAACTGGTTTAGGGTGGAGACTAGATTTGATATTTCTCTTTTGATTTTTCATTGATGATCTTTCTCTTGATAAAAGTGGGGTATTGAAATCTCCGATTATTATTGATTCTGGTCCAATAAAGTTCTTTATATTCCATAAGGTTTTTCTTATAAAGCTAGGTGCCCCTATGTTTGGGGCATAAGTATTAAGGAGCGTTACTGATTCTTGATCGATTGTTCCCTGCATTAAAATGTAATGTCCTCCTTTGTCTCTTCTAATTAGTTTTGGAATGAAATTTAATCTATCTGAAATTAAAATTGCAACACCTGCTTTCTTTTGTTCCACCCCCCCACTAGATATACATTTTTCCAGCCCTTAACTCTCAGTTTATTCCAGTCTTTGTGAGTTAGATGAATTTCTTGAATACCACATATTGATGTTTTGTGTTTTTTCATCCAATTAGCCAACCTCTGTCTCTTAATTGGCGAGTTAAGGCCATTTACATTAATAGTGATTACTGAGTAGCATTTATTATTATATACCCAATCATTACCTGTTACTGATTTATGAATCATGTTTGCTTTGTTTCTTTCTTGGGTTGCACTCATTTCAGATAACCAGTTCTTTGTTTTCCTTTATAGGGTTGTCTTAACTCTCCTGGATGTGGTAGTTGATTTACAATGCTCTCCAGTGCTGGTTTGGTGGTTGCATATGGTTTAAAAGCATCAATGTCATTAAATGTCTTATACTCCTCATCTATTCTCAAAGATAATTTTGTTGGATATATTAGTCTTGGCTGGAGATTTTTCTTTTTCTTTTTTCTTTTTTTTTAGGATTTGGATCACCTGTGTCCATTCCTTTGTAGCTTTCAATGTTGATTTGGAGAAGTCTGCGGTAATTTTAATAGGTTTTGTTTCATAAGTAATAAGGGGTTTCTGTCTTGCTGCTTGCAGGGTAGCTTCCCTGGTCTCTAATGACAGCATGCGAGCAATGATGTGTCTTGAGGATGATCTACTTAAGTCAGCCTTCAAAGGAGGCCTGAATGTCTCAGTGGTGTATATATCCATTTCCTATACTATCTTTGGGAAATTTTCCTTGAGGATATCCTTTGCTAGATTTTGAAGGCCTCCAGTGGACCTTTCTTCTCCTTCAGGGATGCCCTGAATTCTTAAGTTTCATTTTTTCATTCTATCTGAGTTCTCCTGGAAATCTTTTCTAATACCTTTATCATTGATTCCATTTCTGTCTGTTTGCATTTATGTTCATTTATGGCATCTTCAGAATCTGAAATCCTCAGCTTGGCTAAATCCAGTCTTGATGAAAAGGATTCTTTAGCCGAGTTCAATTCAGTTAACTTGGATTGAGTTTCAAGGAGAGTTGCTTGGTTTTTCCTTATCATTTCTAACTGGGACGATAGAACGGATTCTAAGTGAGATACCTTCTTTTCAAGGATTTCCAGGGTGCTTGTAGTATTTGTTTTAATTTCTCTTAGCATGTTTATAACCATGACTCTGTATTCTGAATCAGAGATCTCTAAGAATTGAGAGTCCTTGGAGTTATTTGTTGGGGGGCTTTGCTCCATGAGGCCTTCAGATCCATCCTGCCCCTTTGTGTTTTTTGAGGGTTTACTTTGTTTGCCCATTATATGGTCTGATAAGTAGAATTCGTCTCTCATGAGTGCGCAGAACTTCTCCCTCTGTTATTCCTTTGAGATTGTGTGGTGCTGAATCTCGGATGCTTATTTGAGCTTATAAGCTGGGTATATTCTCAGCTTTTTGGTCTGTGTGGTTCTCTCTTTAGTCCTCCAGGCCAACTCCAAAGGGGCTAGGCGTTAGGGAGGTGATAGATTGTTCCTCTTCTGTGGGGTGAGAAAGGGGATATCTGGTGACAGAAGAGGGGGAAAGAGGAGGTAGAGCACAGAGGCTAATAGAAATAACTGTCAAAGTTAAATTGAGGTTAAGACTTAAGGGTAAAATAATTAAAACAAACACACATATATAGCTTAAGAAATAGAGAAGGAGAATAGAAAAATGGAAGAGAGTAAAAGAAGAAAGGAAGAAAAATAGAAAGGAAAAAGAAAAAAAACTCATGCATACACACTCCCACACACATATAAAAACACTTGTAGTCAGGTGTGTTGGTGTACACCTGCAATCCTAGCAGCTTGGGGGGCGGAGGCAGGAGGATCACAAGCCCGGGATCAGAGGCAGCCTGAACAACCCGTTGAGACCCTGTTTCAAAAAGTGAAAAATATTTGCTGGGGGCACAGCATGGCGGTCCAGCACCTACAAAGGAAGCAGGCGCAAGACTCTGGGTTCAAACCCCTGTACAAAAAAAAAAAAAAAAAAAAACCACAAAAAAAAAACCCACACACAAAAAAACACAAGCTCTGCACTGTGGACACCCAGTTCCACTGAGTGAAGTCGATACTGCAGGAAGCAGTGGTCCCTACAGAACTCAGGGTGGCAGTGTTTTCACACAATCTGCAGGAGCAGTCTGTCTTAGTCTATAGAGATTTTGCCGATTAGGTAGAAAATGGCGGACCGCCACACAGTGTCCTGGGTTTAAGTGGGACAGCGAGTGCCCAAATAGACTGTTCCATGAAATATTCTGTGTCTATTGTATTGTTTGGGAGGCAGTGGAACCTGTGGGGTCCTCCCTGGAGTTCTCCCTGTCCCACAAAGTTCGGGTGCCAATTCCCCAAATCAGAGATTTCCAGCCCAGAGCCTATAGCATGGAGGGAATATGGCTGCTATAGTGGATTTTTTTTATTGCTGGGCTTTCCGCCCACTTGGCAGACCACTTGGGAGGACCATATCCTCTTGTGGGCAGGATGGTATCCACTCCCCTGGAGGGAATCTGTAGCAGGTTTGTCTGTGCATGGCGATTGAGCTCGAAACTGCTCTTACTGTGTGTAATTGTGCCGCTAGGCTCTGCAAAAAAGGAGCATTCGGTCCGCGTGGGGCTCAGCTGCCTCCATAGACCCCACCTTTCTCCACAGTGCAGTGGGATGACTTAGGATCACCTCTGGTGTGTCTGGGATCTGGTGTATGTGTTCCCGTATGTCTGTGGAGATTGTATCTGCACCACTGTCCCGCAACAACAGGAGGGAGGGAGCTGCGTTTTAGCTCTGGATGCGTACTGCTGGCACCAGTTTTCCAGATCCCTCCGCAATCACTCCCTGTACCCTCACATATCTACTCTCCTCGCATATCTACTCTCTATTTTCTTTCCTGAGGGACCTACAACAGCCCAGCGTCTCAGGCTGTGGGATGTGTGCCGCTAAGGATGGCGATTCTGTGTGCCACGACAAACTGACTCACCCGAAACTTGTAGTTTGTGTCCCTCGGGCAGGGTGACAGTGTGATGTCAAGGTTGCACTCTGTGTTGGGTCAGGCTCCCATGGCTGTGGGTGCGAAGTCCCCTCCGAGTCTCTGGGATTCTATCCGCTGTCTGCGTGATGGCGAAATGGCAGAAAGGCAGTCTCACTACTGACCTCTGTTTAGCTCCTCCAAAGCCAAATGCTCGATTTCAGTGTCCATCCAGTTTCATCCTCTATCTCCCAATCTAAACTATCACTGTTTCTATCTATTCAATGTGAATTCCAAACCCCTAATCGAGGCTTCCCTTTACTCTGGGACAGAAGGCACGTGTTATCTGTCCGCCATCTTGCCCCCTCTCCCAGTGTTCATTTTTTTGAGTAAATGAAGCTTCTTAAGGCTTTTTCTACTAGGCAGTAACACTTTTGCTTTCCATATTGATTCCTTAAATGCACTATAAATTCCTATAGTAGTTCAACATTGCATAAAAAGGAAATTATCTAACTAGCCCCATCATACTTGGTAAAAACTTAATTTTACCTAACTCTTTTGGTGAACCAGGGGTACATTTGCCATCTAACTCATCCTGGGAGGTGCCTCAGGAAAACTTGAAGTTGGAATCAGATACTGCACAGGGCTATTATTGAGGTTTATGTTTTCAGGGTCATGGCAGGTTACCTGCAGTACCACCTCAATTATTTTTCTAAAGCATCACAACCTCTGACATATTCTGAAGGGTATAATTTTAATATCTGAACCAATTACTTGTCCAGGATTTGAAGCAGGTCTAGAGCTCCTTTGGGGGAAGAATTTCAATTTTGCCTACATTATCAAGGAAGCACATTGCCATACGCAGGTGAAATCCATGAAAAAATCTGATCTCAGGTGTTCAGTTACCCCACGGTCATATAGGCCCACAACATAACAATGTTCTCCAAATCAGCAATACAGGATGCAAACAAGCAGAAAAGCAGATCTCCTGTCTTATTTCAAATGCTTAACCAAATCTTAGCTAAGAGAAATAATATTTAGGAATGAATTTTAGGAAAACTATAGTTTCAAATTAAATTAACTCTCAGCCCCAAAAGGCAAGTTTATAACAGGCAGATTCCTGGGCCACTCATCATCTACAAGATCAGAGACTGTGATTGTCCTGGGACTCTTACCTTTTAAGGACTCCTAGGTGATGGTGATAATTAGAGAGATTTGAGAGCATTCTTTTAGGAAACCTAGTCTCTAGGAGGAATAACTCCAACCCTACTCTGAGTTGTCTTTGTACATGAAGCACAGTATCTAAGCTCTTCACAGCACCCCTTCCCTGTAATCTCATGTCTTCAACTCTAATGAAGTTATCATACAAGTGCAACATCATAGTTCAACTTCTATGCTCATAGTAAAACTACCCATTATGCTGCACAATATCTATAATATAAAACCTTGAGTAAGAATTTTTTTTCAGAATATGATATCAAACATAATTACCTTTCTTCTGGTAAACAGGCATGATTTCCTGTCCTATAATGAGGATGATTCTAATGCATCTTGGATTCTTTTTGTTCAAGTTGTCGGGAATCTCAGAGTTAATCTTTGTTCTCACACAGAGAAACCTTATTATCCTTTAAAATGGATACTTTGCTTTCTCCCTTTCTTTATTCCTGAAGTCCTCATTTACATCTTCATTCATTAACCTTATTATACAAACACTTGAATAACAGCCTGAATCTCTAGAGTGCCTATTATTTATCAGTACCTATACTGCTTTACATAAAATACTTCATTCCTAGAACATTCCTCTTCAGATGGATACTATCAATCTATTCTCCACATGAGAAAACTGTTGCTTAAATAAATCAAATATTTTGGAGCCGGTTATGGTGGTGCATGCCTGTAACCCCAGCGACCAGGGAGGCGGAGGCAGGAGGATTGCAAGTTCGAGACCAGAGGCAGTCTGTGTAATTTCTCAAGACCCTGTCTCAAAAACTAAAAAAATGGGCTGCGGGGGGAAAGGGGGCAGCTCAGTGGTCCAGCACTTGCAAAGTGTTCAAGCACAAGGCCCTGGTTTCAACCCTCAGTACTGCAAATAAATAAATAAATAAATAAATAAATAAATAGAATATTTTGTCTAGACTCACACTCTTAGTAAGTGGCACATATAAAATTTGAATACAGGACCATTTCTTTTGTCTGCTGTGGTATCTTTCCATTATGTTGATTCTTTTCCGTGTCTTATAAAGAGAGAGAGGGAAAAAAGAAGACAAGGCAGGAAGAGACAGTGAAATATTTAACAATTGATGCTTTCTGCATTCATCATGGTTAATGATTTTATTGTGTTGGGCTCTGACTTAATCTTTTGTCCATATCTGAAATATACCAATGTACAAAGAAAGCAAAGCAGTAGGACAATTCAGAGTCCCCCAATTTCTTCAAGAAGTAATCTCCATGAGAGATTCAAATACTCTTTCTCATTCAGGATAGTAAATAAGCTAGCCTATTTGCATATTGTGTAATTGATTCATCCTTCATTATTACCTCGAAATATCACATTTCCAATAAGGTAGAGAGAAATTGGATTTTCTACAGTTAAGTATGAAATGTATAATAACATCAGTACTTTATGAATTTACATAAAATATATTCAAGTGTTTATTGAAAGTCCCAACTTTTGTTAGCATTAATATGGTTTGTTTGAGGTTTTTTTTTTTTTTTTTGGCTTGTTTGTTAGTTTTTTCTAAGCCCCATGTCACTTACATATGGCTTTGTTTTGTAACCTGACAAAGATTCTCTCATTGACCAAATTATTTTGAGATTTGTCTGAACTCCCTTCTGAATAAAACGTGACTTTAGAGCTTCCAGATTCATTATATAATTTTAGCAAGATCCCTGCTAGATCAGTTTAGTCAGTATCCCACACCCTCAACATCTGGTCATCCTCAGTATCTGATCTGGCTCTTCAACTGCCCCTATGTATAAGATAATGTCTGATCACCCTGTATGTCCTTCAGCAAGAATCCTGGTAGATCATTTTACCCAGTATTATCCTTTTCATATGAGGTTTCCTCCTAGTAATTTTCCATCCACTAACCACCATCCTGTTCCTTAATTGCACATTCACACTCTCCTTTGTCTTAACAGATTTCAGCCCAGTCTCTCTCCCCTAATACAAAATTTCTTTGAACTGGTCCTATGCCGATCTCTATAATGCTTTTGAATAAAGTCTGTCTTGCCATTCTTTAATAGGTGCAAAGCATAAGTTTTTCTTTAACAAATTTGAATTTTCAAACATAATGAATTATAAGTTTATGCCTAATATATTATTTTGGTGGATATTGGTTAAATTATTTCTCAACAACTATTAGAGATAATAGAAATCTCCTAAGTCTTATTCCACCTGCAGCTGTAGCCCTGTGGCATCTGATCCTGTTAGATCTCAGAAGTTAAGCAGGGTTGGGCCTGGTTAGTACTTGGATAGGAGACCACCTGGGAACACCAGGTGCTTCAGGCTTGGGAGAACGACCTGGCAACCCACTCCCAAAAAACAATCAGCCATTGAAAACCCTATGAACAGCAGGGAAGCACTGACAATAGTGTTTTGCCTGTTGTATGTAGGGTCGCCATGAGTTGGATACCAACTCCACAGCACCTAACAACAACAACAAAGCCTTATTCTAAATATGGGCTAATTATATTACTAAATGGCCAATAAGCTGGCTTTAAATTCACACGGTAGGCCAGAGGATAGTCCACATGCCCTTAAAGATATTTTGTTTGGACACTGCAGAGATTCAAACATCTGTACCAGGTACTAAACATGAAGATACAAAATGAAATGCATCCAGCAGTGGTACAGAAATTGACTCAAAAGGGAAACTTTTTCAATAATGAAACTACTGCCGTTTTAAAGTTTATTGTTATTATAATTAAAACATTAGTTGTACAAATCAACAGGACTCATAGTGATATTTCCATATATGCATATCATTATATCCACCCACATTTCTTCTACCCATATGCTATGTCCATTCTTCCTTTCCCCCAGCACCCACCCAGTCCCTAGGGTTTTCTATTGTTAAATCCCAAAGTTTTTGCATGGTCAGTTCCTTCTTTATATAGCTCTTCACCTGTTACTTTGGTTCTTATTTATGGAAGAGGAGGTAAGTGCTTGTTACCTCTACCAAATCATTTTGCCCACCTTCTACTGCCATTTTTAATTTTTCAAACTTTGTACTCTCATTTTTTGCTCTGTTCTCCATTTTCAGGACTAATTCACTTTGTGTCTCTAATTTCTGAGGGGAATTCATCCACCACTACTGTGTTTCATAATACTTTAGCTGATGAATTTCATGTGACATCTCTTTGGCCTTTCACTACTGTTTCATGCAGTACTGCAAGTTCAGATGTAAAACAGTAGAAAAATTAAATGAAAGAAAATGAAATCAAGGAAATTAAACAATCAGACATTAAGAATGGGCTATCTATTAGGTAACAATTTGTTTCCTTATTAAAGGAGAATTAGTTCTGGCTATAGAAAGTTAAATTGCAAAAGACCAGTGAATATACACCTAATATAAAACAAATTCCATCCAAAATGATTCTGTTAAGAAAATTATGGAGAGAGTCAAGATGGCGGACAGATAACACACACCTTCTGTTCCGGAGCAATAAGAAGCCTCGATTAGGGGTTTAAAACACAAATTGAATAAATAGAAACAGAGATAATTTAGTTTGAGAGATAAAGAATGATACTAGGTGTACACTGAAATTAAGGATTAGGCTTCAGAGGACCTACACAGTGGCCAGCAGCAGGACTGCGGCCATTTAGCCATAACACAGGGAGCGGTTAGAATCCCAGAGATCTGGAGGAGATTTCGCGCACACGCACCCACAGGCCCGGACCCAACACGGAGTGCAACCTTGCCAGCACACTCTCACCATGCCTGTGGGACACAGTCTGCAGTTCCTAGGTGAGTCACCGTGAGGGAGCGCACAAACGCCCTCCATAGCAGCCGCGGAGCGAACGGGGGAAGCCGGTGCCAGCCATCCGCGTCTAGAGCTGAGGTGCGGCTCCCCTCCCTTTTGTTGCGGCGGGTCAGGCCTACGATTGCGAACTCCACAGAAATTTGGGCACACATATATCCGGATCCCAGACACATCAGAGGTGAGCCCAAATCACCCCACTGTGCTGTGGAGATCTGGAGCTTGTGGAGCCGGCCATGTTGCACGCGGCCAGGCAGCTCCTTTTCAGGGGAAGCCTCTTGCCCTGGCGCGCGTCCGGGGAGCCCTTTCTCAGCGGCGCAGCTCGCCGCTGGCGGAGAAGTTCCGAGCGCGACCGCAACACACAACAAGGCTGTGGGGAGGAAATCTCTGATTTAGGGAACTGGCGCCCGATCTCCGAGGGACAGGGAGATCTTTAGGGAAGACCCCACAGGTTTCACTGCCTCTCAAACAGTACAGTAGTCGCGGAGTCTTCCGTGGAATAGTCTCTATGGGCACTCGAGGCCCCAATTAAATCCAGATTGTTATGAAGAACTTGGCTATATGGACCCAATGAGACCGATGGTTACTGC
>VMDO01034248.1:0-17157 GCA_007922755.1 Pedetes capensis | reverse complement strand
CTCCATATGCTAATGAACACTGCCTTGGCATGTCTCTCCTACCAGACAGAGAAAGTACAGCTTATCCAGCTAGGTCTTTCAGATAGACTCAAGTTAATATAGCCTACAACAACAACACAACAACAACAACAAAAGGGCTGGGATTTAGCTCAATTGGTAGAGCACCGTTTTGTAGTCTCTGAGGTCCCAGGTTCAGTTTCCACCACTGCAAAAAGGGAGAAGGACGTGGCAATCCACTCTGAGGGCAATCCCAAAACAACCATGCAAAACCCTATGATTGTCGCTATAAGTCAGACAGGACTCGATGGCACCTAAGAACAACAACAACAACATACTCCCATCCACAAAAAATCCACACTTTCCAGGAATAGTATCAGACATACTCTCTAATGGAGAATTACGATGATAAACTAACTAAATTAGAAGATAAATGTTGTCCAATAAGGGGATCAACTTTTTCTATTACTGACCATGCCTTAGAACCATAGATAGTCTTTTTCATCCCCAGTTAGAAACCTCCCTGATAATCTTTATAACTACACCAACTTTAGATCACCATTCATGAACATACGGGAAGGTTGCTCATAAACTATTTCCAGATAACCTCCAAGTCTCAGGATCCATGCCCCTTGATACCCATAATGCTAAAAACAAACAAAAAAAATCTTTATTTCTGTAAGGATCACTCAGGATCAGAGAAATGCACTAATATATCCCCTTGGCTATAATGTGTTAATAATCACCATGCTAAGGTCTCCAAAGTCTGCTTACAAATTTCCTTCATCCATGATTCAGATTCCTGGACATTTATTGACCTGAAACATTATTATATGTTTGGGGAAAATAAAACTTGTATGTTACTTAGTCCCCAAATTGTGCCTATACAGCCTCTAACAGAAGCAGCATTAATTAGCTACTCAGTACCTCTTTTCTGGAAAAACAATATTAGAAAGTGGACATCACTCCCTCTATAAATATCTGTTGTTTGACTTTAAAATTACCACCTGACTGTCCCTGGACCTCAACACCAGGACCTGGGAATCAACCATGGACCCAGGGCCTCAACAACTCAACAATGAGCGCTAGGCTTCAACCGCTCAACCCTGGTCCTGGGCTCAACACTGGGCCCAGGGTCTCAACACTGGGACCTGGGCATCAACCATGGCCCTGGAATTCAACCATGCGCCCAGGGCATGAAATAATGGCCCTGAGCCTCAATCCCTCAACACTGGGCCTAAATACTGGGGCCAGAGCAACAAATATGGTCCCTGGGCATCACCCCTCAACACTGGGCCCCAGGCCTCAACCCTTCAACCCTTGATCCTAGGCCTCTACACTGGGCCCTGGGCCTCAACCATGGGATGTGAGCCTCAGCACTGGGACCTGGACATCAACCATGGGCCCTGGGCCTCAACCCCTCAACAATGATTCCTAGGACACAACCTCTCAACACTGGGTCCTAGGCCCCAACACTGGGCCCTGGGCCTCAACCCCTCAACCCCAGGTCCTAGGCCTCAACACTGAGCCCTGGGACTAAACACTGGGACCCAGACATCAACCATGGGCCCTGGGCATCAACCATATACCTCATCACCACTGCGCCTTAGGCATCAAACCCTTAACACTGGGCCCTAGGTCTCAACACTGGGACCTGAGCATCCACCAAGGCCCCTGGGCCTCAAACCTGGGATGGAATGCTCAACCCGCCAACCCTGAGCCCTAGGCCTCAACCCCTCACCCTAGGGCCCTGGGCATCAACCATATATGGCAGGTAAAACCCATCACCACTGGGCCCTATGTGAAAAACCCTCAATACTGGGCCCTAGGTCTCAACACTGGGCCTGAGCATCGACCAAGGCCCCTGGGCCTCAAACCTGGGATGGAATGCTTAACCCGCCAACACTGAGCCCTAGGCCTCAACCCGTCAGCCTAGGGCCCTAGGCATCAACCAATGGCCCTGGATCCCAACCCTGGGATGCAGGCCCCAACCTCTCAATCCTAGGTGCTAGGCCTCAACACTGGGCCCTGGGTCTCAAGACTGGGACCTGGGCATCAACCCTGGGCCCTGGGATTCAACCATGGGCCCAGAGCACCAACCAATGGCCCTGGGCCTCAACTCTGGGATGCAGGGCTCAACCACTCAACCATGGCCCCTAGGCCTCAATACTCGGACCTGGGCATCTCCCAAAGGCACTGGGCTTCAAACCATGAACCCTGGGCCCTAGGGCCCTACACTGGGCCCTGGGCCAACACTGGGACCTGAAACCTGGGCATCAACCATGGGCCCTGGGCCTCAACCTCACAACACTGGGTCCTAACCCACAACATCTCAACACTGGGTCCTAGGCCCCAACACTGAGCCCTGAGCCTAAACACTGGGACCTGAACATCAACCATGGGCATCAACCACAGACCGCAGGACTCCCACATCACCATTGGGCCGTATGTGTGAAAACCTAAACACTGGGCCCTAGGACTCAACACGTGGACCTGGGCATCAACCAAGGGCCCTGGGCCTCAACCCTGGGATACAGATTTCAACCACTCAACCCTGGGCCCTAGGCCTCAACCCACCATTGCTAGGGCCTAGGACTCAACACTGGGACCTGTGCCTCAGCCAAGGGCACTGGGCCTCAACCCCTTAAGCCTGGGCCCTTGACCTCACCCCCTCAACCCTGGATCTTATGCCTCAACACTGGGCTCTGGGGTTCAACACTGGGAACTGGGCATCAACCATGGGCCCTGGGATTCAACCATGGACCCAGGGCATCAACCAATGGAGCTGGGCCTCAACCGCTCAACACTGGGCACCAACACTGGGACCTGGAAACAACCACAGACCCTGGCCATCAACCCGACAACACTGTGCCCTAGGCCTCAACACCTTAACCCTGGGTCCTAGGCCTCCACATTGGGTCCTGGGCCTCAGCAGTAGGACCTGAGCATCAACACTGGGTCTCAACCCCTCAACAATGGGTCCTAGGCCTCAACCACAAAACATAGGGTCCTAGGCCCCAACATTGGGCCTTGGGCCTCAACACTTGGATCTGAAAACCAACCATGGGCCCTGGGCCTCAACCCCTCAAACCTGGGTCCTAGACCTCAACATTGAGCCCTGGGCCTAAACACTGGGACCTTGACATCATGGGCCGTGGGCATCAACCACAGACCGCAGGAACACCTACCACCATTGGGCCCTAGGTGACAAACCCTCAACACTGGGAACTAGGCCTCAACAATTGGACCCAGGCATCAACCAATGGTCCTGGGCCTCAACCTCTCAACATTGGGCATTGAGCCTCAACACTGGGACCTTGGCATCAACCATAAGACCTGGGCCAGAACCCTGGGCCATAGGCCTCAATACTTTGACCTGGGCATCAACCATGTGCTCTGGCCTCAACCCAGGGCCCCACGCCTCAACCATGGGCCCTGGGACACAACACTGGGACCTGGGAATCAACCATGGACCCAAGGCCTCAACCACCCAACACTGGGCACTAGGCCTCAACTGTTCAACCCTGGATCCTGGCCCTCAACACTGGGGTTTGGATCTCAACACTGGGACCAGGGCAACAACCATCGGCCCTGGGATTCAACCATGGGCCTGGGGCACCAAGCAATGCCCCTGGGCCTCAATCCCTCAACACTGGGCCTCAATACTGAGACCTGGGCAACAACTATGGGCCCTGGGCAACACCCCTCAACACTGGACACTAAGCCTCAACAATTCAACCCAGGGTCCTAGGCCTTTATACTGGGCCCTGGGCCTCAACACTGGGACCTGGGCATCAACCATGGGCCCTCGGCCTCAACCCCTCAACAATAGGTCCTACGCCCCAACCTCTGAACACTGGGTCCTAGGCCCCAACACTGGGACCTAGGACTCAAACCCTCAACCCCGGTTGCTACGCCTCTAACTTTGCCCTGGGCCTTAACACTGAGACCTGGACATTAACGATGGGCCCTGGGCATCAACCATATACTGCAGGCAACAACTATGACCACTGGGCCCTGGGCATCAAACTCTCAACACTGGGCCCTGGGCATCAAACCTGGTATGCAGGCCTCAACCTGCCAACCCTGGGCCCTAGGCCTCAACCCGTCAACACTGGGCCCTAGACATCAACCAAAGCTGCTGGGCCTCAACCCTGGGATTCAGGCCTCAACCCCTCAACTCTGGGTCCTAGGCCTTAACACTGGGCCCTGAGTCTAAACACTGGGACCTGGACATCAACCATGGGCCCTGGGCATCAACCACAAACTGCAGGCCTCACCCATCACCATTGGGCACAAGGCATCAAACCCTCAACACTGGGCCCTACACCTCAACCCTGGGACCTGGGCATCAACCATGGGCCCTGGGCATCAACCATAGATGGCAGGATGCACCCATCACGTGTAGGCCCTAGGCATCAAAGCCTCAACACTAGGCCAAAGGCCTCAACACTAGGACCTGGGCATCAACCAAGAGCCCTGGACCTCAACCCTGGGATGCAGGCCTCAACCACTCAACCCTGGGCCCTAGGCCTCAACCCACCAACTCTGTGCCCTAAGCCTCAATACTTGGACCTGGGCATCACCCAAATGCACTGAGCCTCAAACCATGCACCCTGGGTCCTAGGCCTCTACATTGGGCCCTGGGCCTCAACACTGGGACCTGAGCATCAACACTGAGAACTGGGCATCAACCCTCAGCCCTGGGACTCAATCCCTCAATACTGGGTCCTAGCCTACAACATCTCAACACTGGGTCCTAGAACCCAACACTGAGCCCTGGACCTAAACACTCGACATGGACATCAACCATGGGCCCTGGGCTTCAACCCTAGACTACAGCCTCACACATCACCACTGGCCCTAGGCGTCAAACCCTCAACACTGGGCCCTAGGTCTCAACACTGGGACCTGGGCATCAACCAAGGGCTCTGGGCCTCAACCCTGAGATGCAGGCCTCAACCATTCAACCCTGGGCCCTATGACTCAACCTGCCAACCCTGGGCCCTAGACCTCAACACTGGTACCTGGGCATCCACCAAGGGCACTGGGCCTCAACTCCTCAACCATGGGCCCTTGGCATCAACCCCTCAAACCTGGGTCCTAGGCCTCAACACTGGGCCCTAGGTCTGAATACTGGGAACAAGGGATCAACCGTGGGCGCTGGGATTGAACCATGGGCACAGGGCATCAACCAATGGTGCTGGGCCTCAACCCCTCAAACTGGGCCTTAACACTGGGACCTGTGCATCAACCATGGGGCCTGAGCCTCAACCCCTCGATCCTGGGTCCTATGCCTCTACACTAAGCACTGACCCTCAATACTGGGACATGAACCTCAACACTGGAACCTGGGCATCAACCATGAGCCCTGGGCCTCAACCCCTCAACACTGGGACATAGGCCTCAACCTCTCAGCACTGGGTCCTACGCCCTAACACTGGGCCCTGGGGCTCAACCCCGGGTCCTAGGCCCCAACACAGAGACCTGGGTCTAAACTCTGGGAACTGGATATCAACCATGGGCCCTGGGCATCAACCATAGACTGCAGGCCTCACCCATCACCACTAGGCCCTAGGCGTCAAACCCTCAATGCTGGGCCCTGGGCCACAACACTGCCACCTGAGCATCAACCAATGGCCCTGGGTCTAAAACCCTCAACAATGGGTCCTAGGCCTCAACAACAAAGCACTGGGTCCTAGGCCACAACATTGGGCCCTGGGCCTCAACCCTTGCATCCAAATACCAACCACTGGCCCTTGGCCTCAACCCCCCAACCCCAGATCCTAGGCCTCAACACTGAGCCCTGGGCCTAAACACTGGGAACTGGGCAACAACCAATGGCCCTGGGCCTCAATCTCTCACCACTGGGCCCTGGGTCTCAACACTGTGAGCTTGGCATCAACCATGAGACCTGGGCCTGACCCTGGGCTGTATGCCTCATTACTTCAACCTGGGCATCAACCATGGGCTCTGGGCCTCAACCGTGGGTGCTACACCTCAATCATGGACTCTGGGTCTCAACACTGGGTCACAGGCCTAATTCCCTCAACCCTGAGATGTAAGCCTCAACTCCTCAACCCTAGGTACTAGGCATGAACACTGTCCCTGAGCCTTAACACTGGAACCTGGGAAACAACCATGGGCCCAGGGCCTCAACCACTCAACACTGGGCGCTAGGCCTCAACTGCTCAACCGTGGGTCCTGAGCCTCAACACTGGGCCCAGGGTGTCAAGACTGGGACCTGGGCATCAACCATGGCCCTGGAATTCAACCATGAGTCCAGGGCATCAAACAATGGCCCTGGGCCTTAATCCCTCAACACTGGGCCTAAATACTGGGACCAGGGCAACAACCATGGGCCCTGGGCATCACCCTTCAACATGGGGCCCTAGGCCTCAACCCTTCAACCCTTGGTCCTAGGCCTCTACACTGGGCCCTGGGCATCAACCATGGGCCCTGGGCCTCAATCCCTCAACCCTGGGTACTAGACCCAAACACTGAGACCTTGGCCTAAACACTGGGACCTGGACATCAACCATTGGCCCTGGGCATCAACCATAGACTGCAGGACATACACATCACCACAGGGCCCTAGGCTTCAAACCCTCAACACTGGGCCCAAGGCCTCAACACTGGACATGGGCATCCACCAGGGCGCTGGGCCTCAACCCTGGGATGCAAGCCTCAACCCCTCAACCCTCAGCCCTAGGCCCCAACACTGGATCCTGGGCATCAACCAAGGGCCCTGGGCCTCAACCACTCAACCTTAGGCCCTAGGCTTCAACTCCTCCAACCCTCGGTCCTAGGCCTCAACACTGGGCCTTGGGTCTCAACACTGAGACGTGGGCATCAAACAAGGGCCCTGGGACCCAAACCTGGGATGCAGACTTCACCCACTCAACCCTGGGCCTAGGACTCAACCCGCCATCCCTTGGCCCTAGGCCTCAACCAAGGGCACTGGGCCTCAAACCTAAAACCTGGGCCCTTGGCCTCAACCACTGAACCCTGGGTCCTAGGCTTCAACACTGTCCCTGGGTCTCAATACTGGGAAATGGGCATCAACCATGGACCCTGGGTCTCAACTCCTCAACACTGGGTCCTAGGTCTCAGCATCATAACACTGGGTCCTAGACCCCAACACTGAGCTCTGGGCCTAAATGCTTAGACATGGACATCAACCATGGACCCTGGGCATCAAACATAGACCGCAGGCCTCACCCATCACCACTGGGCCGTATGCGTCAAACCCTCAACACTGGGCCCTAGGCCTCAACACTGGGACCTGGCCATCAACTAAGAGCCCTGGGCCTCAACCCTGGGATGCAGGCCTTAACCACTTAACCCTGGGCCTAGGCCTCAACCCAACAACCCTTGGCCCTAAGCCTAAACACTGGGACCTAGGCATCAACCAAAGGCACCAGGCCTCATCTCCTCAACCGTGGGCCCTTTGCCTCAACCCCTCAACCCCAGGTCCTAAGCCTCAACACTAGGCCATGGGTCTCAACACTGGGAACTGGGCATCAACCATGGGCCTGGTTTTCAACGATGGACCCAGGGCATTAACCAGTGGCCCTAGGCCTCAACACTGGGACCTAGGCAACAACCACAGGCCCTGGCCATCAAACTCACAACACTGAGCCCCAGGCCTCAACACCTCAACCCTGGGTCCTAGGCCTCTACACTGGGTCCTGGGCCTCAACACTGGGACCTGAGCCTCAATACTGGGACATGAAAATCAACAATGGGCCCTGGGTCTCAACCCCTCAACACTGGGTCCTAGGCCTCATCACTTGCATCCACTCAATCACTAGACCACTCAATATTGGGTCCGAGGCCCCAACACTGGGCCCTGGGCCTCATCACTTGCATCCAAAAACCAACCATGGGCACTGGGCCTCAACCCCTCAACCCCGGGTCCTAGGCCTCAACACTGAGCCCTTCCCCTAAACACTGGGACCTGGACATCAACCACAGGCCCTGGGCATCAACTATAGACCTAGTGTCCATCACCACTGGGCACTAGGCATCAAACCCTCAACACTGGGCCCTAGGCCTCAACACTGGGACCTGGGCATCAACCAATGTCCCTGGGCCTCAACCTCTCAACACTGGGCCCTGGGCCTCAGAACTGGGACCTTGCCATTAACCATGAGCCCTAGAACTGAACCCTGGGCCATAGGCCTCAACCCCTCACTACTGGGCCCTATACCTCAATACTTCCACTTGGGCATCAACCATGGATCTGGGCCTCAACCCTGGGCCTTACGCATCAACCATGGGCCCTAGGTCTCAGCGCTCTGCCAGAGCCCTCATCCCCTCAACCCTGAAATGTAGACCTCAACTCCTCAACCCTCAGTCCTAGGAGTGAACACTGTCCCTGGGCCTCAACACTGGGACCTGGGAATCAACCACTGGCCCAGGGCCTCAACCATTCAACACTGGGCCCTAACCCTTAACCGCTGAACCCTGGGTCCTGTGCCTCAACACTGGACCCTGGGCCTCAACACTGGGCCCTGGGTCTCAACACTAGGAACTGGGCATCAACCATGGGCTGTGGAATTCAACCATGGGACCAGGGTACCAACCAATGGCCCTGGGCCTCAATCCCTCAACACTAGGCACCACCAATAGGAAGCTGTCACTTCATCACTACTACTGAAAGGAATTAGCAAATTTTAGAAAAGATTAGGGAAATGAGCCCTAGACCCTAGGCCTCAATCCCAAGCCTCAGCACTGGGACCTTGTCATCAACCATGAGCCCTGGGCCTCAGCCCTGGGCTATATGCCTCAACACCTCAACCCTCATACTAAGCCTCAACCCCTCAACCCTGGGCTCTAAGCCTGAACACTTCAACCTGGGCATCAATCATGGGCTCTGGGCCTCAACCCTGGACCATAGGCCCCAATCCATCAACCCTTAGTACTGGGCATCAACACTGGACTCTGGGCCTCAACACTGGGACATGAGCATCAACCATGGGCCCTGGAATTCAACCATGGGCCCAGGGCATCAACCAATGTCCCTGGGCCTCAACCCCTCAACACTGGGCCCTAGGCATCAACCCCCCAAATATGGGTCCTAGGCATCTACACTGGGCCCTGGGCATCAACACAGGGACATAGGCATCAACCATGGGCCCTAGGCCTCAATCCCTCAACACTGGGTCCTGGACATGAACCATGGGCCCTAAGCATCAACCATAGACCACAGGTCTCATCCATCACCACTGGGCCCTAGGCGTAAACTCTCAACACTGAGCACTAGACCTCAACACTGGGACCTGGACATCAACCATGGGCCCTGGGCATCAGCCATAGACCGCAGGACTCACCCATCACCACTGGGCTCTAGGCGTCAAACCCTCAAAACTATGCCCTAGGATTCAACACTGGGACCTGGGCATCAACCAAGGGCCCTGGGCCTCAACGCCTCAACCTGGGCCCTAGGCCTCAACCCGCCAACCCGGGACCCTAGGCCTCAACACTGGGACCTGGGAATCAACCAAGGGCCCTGGACCTCAACCCCTCAACCCTGGGCCATAGGCCTCAACCCCACAATCCTCGGTCCTAGGCCTCAACACTGTCCCTGGTTCTTAACACTGAGACCTGGACATCAACCATGGGCCTTGGGCCTCAATACTATGACTCGAGGCTCAACACAGGGACCTGGGTATCAACCATGGGCCCTAGGCATCAACCACTCAACACTGGGTCCGAGGCCTCAAAATATCAACACTAGGTCCTAGGCCCCAAAACTGGGCCATGGGCCTCAACACATGGAACCGAAAACCAAGCATGGGCCCTGGGCCTCAACCCCTCAACCCCTATCCGAGGCCTCAACACTAAGCCCTGGACCTAAACACTGCGACCTGGATATCAAATATGGGCCCTGGGGATCAACCACAGACCGCAGGCCTCACCCATCACCACTGGGCACTAGGAGTCAAATCCTCAACACTGGGCCCTAGGCCTCAACACTGGGACCTGGGAATCAACCAAGGGCGCTGGGCCTCAACCCTGGGATGCAGGCTTCAACCCCTCAACCCTGGGTTCTAGGCTTCAACATTGGGACCTGGGTCTCAACTGCTCAACCCTACATTCTGAGCCTCAGCACTGGGCCCTCGGTCTAAACACTGGGACCTTGGCATCAACCAAGGGCCCTGGAATTCTACCATGGGCCCAGGGCATCCACCAATGGCCCTGGGCCAAAATCCCTCAACACTCGCCCTCGATACTGGGACCTGGGCAACAAACATAGGCCCTGGGTATCACCACTCAACTCAGGGCCCTAGGCCTCAACCCTTCAAGCCTGGGTCCGAGGTCTTTACACTGGGCCCTGGGCCTCAACACTGGGACCTGGGCATCAACCATGAGCCATAGGGTCAACTCTGCAGCACTGGGTCCTAGGCCTCAACTTTTCAACACTGGGACCTAGGCCCCAACAATGAGCCCAGGGCCTCAACCCCTCAATCCCGGTTCCTAGGCCTCAACACTGAGCCCTGGGACTAAACACTGGGAGCTGGACATCAACCTTGGTCCCTGGGCATCAACCATAGACCGCAGTCCTCACCTATCACCACTGGGCCCTAGGTGTCAAAACCTCAACACTGGGCACTAGGCCTCAACACTTGGACCCGGGCATCAACCAATGGCCCTGGGCCTCAACCTGTCAACACTGGGCCCTGGGCCTCAACACTGGTAACTTGGCATCAACCATGAGCCCTGGGCCTGAACCCTGGGCTGTAGGCCTCAACCCTTCAACACTGGGAATTAGGCCTCAATACTTTGACCTGGGCCTCAACCTTGGGCTGTAGGCTTCAACCCCTTAATACTAGTTCCTAGCACTTAACCTTGGGCCCTGTAATTCAACCTTGGGACCTGGCCATCAACCAATGGTCCTGAGCCTCAACCCCTCAATGCTGTGCCCTAGTCCTCAACACTAAGCCAAGGGCATCAACTCCTCAACCCTGGTCTCTAGGCCTCGACACCTCAACCCTGGGTTAGGCCTCAGAACTGCGCCCTGGGCCTCAACACTGGGAACTGGGCATCAAAATTGGGCCCTTGGCACCAACCATGGGCCCTAGGCCTCAACCCCTCAACACTGGGCCCTAGGCATCAAAACCTGGAACCTGGAGCCAGGCGCAGTGGTACACGCCTGAAATCCCAGCATCTTGGGAGGTCAAGGCAGGAGGATCGCAAGTTTGAGACCAGAGGAAGTCTGCGTAACTTAGCGAGACCCTGTCTCAAAAAGTAAAAAATGGGCTGGACTTGCAGCTCAGTGGTCCAGCACTTGCAAAGCATGTAGGCCCGAGGCCCTGGGTTCAACCACCAATACCAGAAAAAAAAAAAAAAAAAAAAAAAAAACCTGAGAACGTGGGCAATAATCATGGGCCCTGAGCCTCAACCCTGGGCTGCAGACCTCAACCACTCAACACAGGGCACTACGCCTCTACCCTGCAACTCTGGACCCTAGGCCTCAACACTGGGACCTGGACATCAACCATGGGCCCTGGGCCTCGACACTGGGCTGTAGACCTCAACCCCTCAACACTGGGCACTATATCTCAACCCCTCAACCCTCAGCCCTATATCTGGCCCTATGCAAACCTCTATTACCTGCACTAAAATGTCTGCCTGAGGTAAGCTTGAAGCTACCAAGAAAACTTATTGGGCCCTACCCAATACCTGAATTCATGTCCTGGGCCTCACCTTCTTTAGGCATTTAAAATAAAGTGCTTACAATAGTATATATGTCTCTTACAACTCATAAGGGCCTCTCTCAGAACCTGACAATCTTCTGTGAATCACAAACCATGAAGAGAGAAATGGCTCTGTATTCAAGTCTTTTCAGGAAGTCTTAAGTCTTCCCTAGAAACCGCTGTAGACAGCCGGGAGCGGTGGCGCACGTCTTTAAATCCCAGCGACTTGGGAGGCGGAGCCAGGAGAATCCCAAGTCGAGACCAAAGAAAGCCTGCATAATTTAGCAAGACCCTGTCTCAAAAAGTTTAAAAAAAATCAAAAGGGCTAGGGGTGCAGCTCAGTGGTCCAGCACTTACAAAGCATGCAAGTGTGAGTCCCTGGGTTCAAGCCCCAGCACCACAAAAAAAAAAAAAAAAAAAAAAAAAAAAAAAAAAAAAAAAAAAAAAAAAAAAAAGAAAAGAATAAAGAAACTGCCGCAGACTCCACTGGCCTAAAAAAGACGAACTGACTCTCTGTGCACTAACAAACTTCACTGAGTCTCTCAAGCTCAGACTCCCCTTCCCTCACTCTCCCCTTAAAAGCCCAAATTAACTGCACAGGAACCAGAATGAAGTTCTGCTCTTTGCCGCCTACAGTTAATAAAATGATATCCCAGGTCTGGATGTAGTTACCTCAGACTGTCAGGTAAGAGGCCGAAAACCTGTGAACTCAAGCTGACCTTTACTGCAGAGATGCTGCCAGAGCATCTCTAACAAAGGAGAGTGGGGAGGGCGGAGAGGAAGGGGCGAGGCTTTTATGGGCTCTGGGTTGGAGGGGAAGAGTGACATAGCACCTCAGGATAGGCAAGAAGCAGGTACACGGAGGTTTCTGATAGGCTGGAAGAGGGAAAAGGAAGTACTAAGCTGTTCCCGGGTCAAGGGTCACTGGGCCGGCGCCTGAGAGAAAACCTCAGTTTAAACACAACCTGCAGTAGAAGTTCAGGAGAGAGGAAAAGGAATTGAGGAAACCGCTCACCTAACCCTCCAGCCCCTGAGCCCAGGGTCCAAGCAGTGCTGAAGCTGCCTCAGACAAGTCGCCTGGGTTTCGGGGCTGCACTGTGGGCGCGACACAAGGAAGCAGAAAAGCGGTGCAAAGCACAGTCTGTCACAGAACGACTAGCAAGCCATCTAGCAAGCCTCCGTCCAGTCAAGGAGCCTGGGTTTTGAGAAGAAAAGTGGAACACCAGCACTGTGGGGACGCCTTTGTTCCCAAGAAGCTGCCAAGGCTGCTTCTGACAAATGAGAGCGCAGAGGCAGGGAGAGGAAGGGGCGAGGCTTTTAAGGGCTCTGGGTGGGAGGGGCAAGAGTGATGTGGCACATCAGGATAGGCAGGAAGCGGGTACATGGAGGTTTCTGATAGGCTGGAAGAGGGAAAAGGAAGTAGTCAGCTGTTTCCGGGCACCTGGCCGGCACCTGAGAGAAAACCTCAGTTTCAACACAACCCGCGGTAGAAGTTCAGGAGAGAGGAAAAGGAATTGAGGAAACCACTCACCTAACCCTCCAGCCTCTGAGCCAAGGTCAAGCAGTGCTGAAGCTGCCTCAGACAAGTCACCTGGATTTCGGAGCTGCACTGTGGGCGGGACATGAGGCAGCAGAAAAGCAGCTGCAAAGCACAGTGTGTAAGGGAACATCTAGCAAGCCTCGGTCCAGTCAAGGAGCCTGGGTTTTGAGAAGAGAGGTCGAACACCAGCACTTTGGGGACGCCTTTGTTCTGAGAAGCTGCCAAGGCTGCTTCTGACAAATGAGAGAGCAGAAGCAGGGAGAGGCAGGGGCAAGGCTTTTATGGGTTCTAGGAGGGAGTAGGGGGGGGAGAGGTGACTGACATGTCAGACTGGGATAGGCAGGAAGAGGGTCCCTGCAGGTTTCTGATAGGCTGGAAGAGAGAAAAGGAGGCAGTCAGCTGTTCCCGGGTCCTAGTGCACCCAGCGCCTGAGAGAAAACCTCAGTTTCAACACAACCCATGGTAGAAGTTCAGGAGAGAGAAAAAGGAATTGAGGAAACCGCTCACCTAACCCTCCATCCCCTGTGCCCAAGGTCCAAGCAGTGCTGAAGCTGCCTCAGACAAGTCGCCTGGGCTTCGGGGCTGCACTGTGGGCGGGACATGAGGTGGCAGAAAAGAGGCTGCAAAGCACAGTCTGTGACTGAATGTCTAGCAAGCCACCTAGCAAGCCTCAGTCCAGTCAAGGAGCCTCAGTTTTGAGAAAAAAGGTCAAACACCAGCACTGTGGGGGCGCCTTTGTTCCCGAGAAGCTACCAAGGCTCCTTCTGAAAAAGAGAGAGCGGCAGCTGGGAGAGGAAGAGGTGAGGCTTTGATAGGCTCTAGGAGCAAGGGGGGAAGAGGTGCTGGACCTGTCAGATCCAGATAGGTAGGAAGCTGGTGCATGGACGTTTCTGATAGGCTAAAAGAGGGAAAATGAAGACATCTTCCCTTGCTGGGGCCTGTGGCAGATATTCAGTCTGGTTTTCTCAAAGCTTTATTTTTTTTGGTGGGTACTAGGGGTTGAACCCAGGATCTCGAGCTTCCATGCTTTGCAAGTGCTGGACCACTGAGCTGCACCCAAGCCCATTGTTTTACTTTTTGAGACAGAGTCTCGCTAAGTTATGCAGACTGCCTCTGGTCTTGAATTTGCAATCCTCCTGCCTCCGACTACCTTGGGAAGAGACTTAGTTGTCTATACTTCCCATTACATGGCAGCAATTTGAAAACCCACTTCTAGCTTTCACATAATCACCTCTTAAAATATCAGGTGATACGTTTAGAAGGGGCAGCCACAATTATGAACTTGTTCAGCTTTCAATCCTCACACATTCCTGCCAGAATAACAGGCAAGCGGGACTTAAACATGATTGTTTACAAATTAGTTCGCAAACTTGTGCTGCAAGGGAGGACTTGACAGACACTCCCTTAGATAACCCTAACCTGACTCTGTTCAGCAGTGGGAGCTCATTTGTGGAGGATGGAATCAGGAAGGCAGGATATGCAGTGATTACCTTGATGACTCCAATGGACAATGTAGCACTTCCCCCAGGAACAAGTGCACAGTGATCAGGACTAATGGCTCTTACTGGGGCTTTGGAATTAAGCACATGGAAGAGGGCCAATGTCTACATAGAATCAAGATAGGCATTCTTTGTCCTCTCTGTCCATGCAGCTAACTGGAAGGAGAGAGATGACCTAACAGCTAATGTTTCCCCCATGAAATACCATCAGGAAGTTGATCGGTTCTCCCAAGCCATCAGCTACCCCAAGGAAATAGCAGGTATGCATTGCAGTGGGCACCAAAAGACTGTCAATGACATAGCAGAGGGAAACTTATGGGCAGATTTAGAAGCCCTAACAGTGGCAAGGAGGGACTTGAGCCCATTATAGAGGCACAACTGGTATGGGAGGACCCCCTCAGGGAGATAAAGCCTCAATATTCACAAAAAGAAAAATGATGGGCTCACTCACATGGACTTGCACTACATGTCTCAGGCTGGATTCAGATGGAGGATAATAAATCCTCCTAACCAAAGGTCAATAATGGCAGATTCTTAACATCCTACATCAAATCTACCATCTAGGAATGGAAAACACTTACCAAAAGGCCAAAATACCATTAATAGGAAAAGGCCTCCTTAAAACGATACATGACATCACCAAAGCTTGTGAAGTCTGTGTGAAAAATAATCCTTCCCATCACATACTTGGTCCTCTGTGACTTGAAAGAAAGCTATGTTACCCCGGGGAAGATTGGCAAATCGACTTTACTAATATGCCAAGGCACAAAGGAACACAATTCCTACTTCCTTGGATAGATACCTGTACTGACTGGGTAGAGGCATTCCCTTGGAGAACAGAAAAAATTCAAGAGGTTGTTAAAGTACTAATTACAGACATAATCCCAGATTTGACCTTCCAAGGAGCACCCAGAGTGATAATGGCCCTTCCTTTAAGGAAGCTGTAACTCAGGAAGTATCTCAGGCTCTTGCAATTGACTGTCACCTCCAGTGTACCTAGAGACCCCAATCTTCAGAAAAGGTATAAAAAGTAAATGGCCTTATTAAAAGACTTGAGGAAATTCTGTCAGGAAGCTCACTTTCCTTGGATGAGCTTATTCCCATTGGTGCTCCTCAAAATAAGAAGCATCCCTCATACAATGAGACTTTGTCCTTTTGAAATGCTCTATGGATGACCACTTTTAACAAATTACTTAACACTAGATAGCCTGCAGCGATAGCCCTGTGGCATCCGATCCCATCAGATCTCAGAAGATAAGCAGGGTCGGGCCTGGTTAGTACCTGGATGGGAGACCGCCTGGGAACACCAGAAGCTGTAGGCTTGGGAGCAGGACCTGGCAACCCCCTCCCAAAAATCAATCTGCCATTGAAAACCCTATGAACAGCAGAGAAGCACTGACAATAGTGTTTCCCCTGTTGTACAGAGGGTCGCTATGAGTCGGATACCGACTCGACGGCACCTAACAACAACAACAACAACACTAGATAAAGAAACAGAATCCCTGGTGCAAACATCACATCCTTCCCTAAGTGCTAACAAACCACTCAAAAACTCTCAGGGGGCTGCCCCTGGGAGGAGGGCATCAAGGTATTCTTCCGAGAAGGTTAGGTCCTTGTTAAATCTCTTTCCTCTCACTCTATTTCCAATATGGGAGGGGGCCTATTTTCTGTCATTCTATCTACTTCAACTGCATTTCAAGTCACTGGACTGGATTCTTGCATCCATCACACCTGTCTTAAAGCATGGAATGGGGCAGAGGACACACCACCCAACACTACTAAAGCAGCTCCAACAAAACTGAACTACACCTGCAAGACAAGTGAGGACCTCAAATAACTCTTCAAAAAATAATCTGACCCCAGATCACAGGGAAGTGGCTGTACCCTCTCATAAGTGTCTTCCAGTCTCAGGCCCTGTCTGCTCCTGGGATTTACAACCTGTTCACTATTTTTTGTTTGCCAGCTCACTGTCAGATGTCATTTCTAATAACTATCCTTTCTCGGGACCCTTGGTCATGCTAGCAACTCTACTCCTTATTTTTGTGTTCTTTCCTTATTCAACGCTGCAGGTAACCTTTTGTTGTTGTTGTTGTTGTTGTTGTTGTTGTTGTTGTTGTTGTTGTTAGGTGCCATCCAGTCAGTGTCTTACTCACAGAAACCCTATGTACAACAGATGAAACACTACTGTCAGTGGTTCTCTGTTATTCATTGCGTTTTCAATAGCTGATGGTTTTCTTGGGAGTGGGTTGCTGGGTCCTTCTCCCAAGCTTACAGCACCTGGTGTTCCCAGGCAGTTCCCATCCAAATACTAACCAGGCCTGTCCCTGCTTAGCTTCTGAGATCTGATGGGATTGGACACCACAGTGGTAAGGCTGCAGGCACATAACTTTTTACTAGACAGAAATTCTCCATATGCTAA
>VMDO01034247.1:0-17146 GCA_007922755.1 Pedetes capensis | reverse complement strand
GCAACGACTGAGGAAGAGCTGCCTCCTCAAAGTAAAATTGACTTTAATGATAGTAATGGAGTAAACTTCTTTTTGGACCTCCATTTGCTAATGTGACACAACTCAAAATTAGAGGAAACATAGTGGCTACCACAGTGGGCTCAAACATAAAACAATCATGTACCTGGCATTCTGTTGTATATAGGGTCACTGTGAGTCAGACCTGACTCAACAGCACCTAACAACAATATATATTTACTTCATACACTTTTAAATGAATAATTAAAAGAAAATGTTGGGTATATACCTATATTTACTTACGATAGTTATATGTACATTAATATGGAATGAAATGAGAAATCTGTGCACCAAATTTTAGCATTCTTTTTTTAATGTTCCTTCTGGTGGGTGGGCTGAAGGGACAGAAAAGACTATTTTTATTTATAATTCTCCATTGTTTGAATTAACAAAAGGGACATGTGAAATTTTTAGAATTTGAGAGCAAAGAGCAAGGAAATATTAAAACTTGAAATATAATCCTTAAATTTCTTTTGTAAAAATGCTTTATTGTTTGTATTTAAGGTATATAATATGATGTGGGTACATAAGACAGTAAAAATGTTACTGTAGTGAAATAAATAATCTACCATCTTACCTAGTACCCATATTCTTGTGGGTGTGGAAACAGCAGCTGAAATCTATTTATTTACCATAAATCCCAATAGAGTATGATTCTGTCGGTTTTATTGGAGATATTTTTATAGTACCCTTTCCTGAAATACTTGTTTTTATTTTATATTTGTCATGCCTTTGGCTGACTTATAACAAGTCAAAGTGGGTTTTTCTTAATATTTCTTGTGAGAAAAATATTATACTGCAGAAAATGGAAAACTAGAGAGTTCTTTGGCATGTCTCTTCAGCCCAGCTTGCCTCTACCTCAAAATAACTTTAAGGCTAACATTCTGTAATCAACCATGTGCTTCTTAGAGCATCCCTACTGAACTTGTTGATTTATTCTTCACATGAAAGACTTGATTTTAATCTTTCAATTAATTCAGAAGACTAGTCATATTGAAAATATTCCTAGACCCTTTTACTTATCATTTTCACTAACTGTGAGTGCCAGAAAACCAATATTTGAAGACAAGAGCTAAAATTTTGTGAGATACTATTCTCAAACATTGTCTGTGAAATCCTTATAATTAGCATAACCTTGGATAATGTCATTGGATATTTGATGAAACAGGGCATGAACTCTGTCTTACAATTTGGGTGAAGGCCTGTAAACCTACCCACAAGATGCCTGGGAATTTTAAACTTGCAGATTGTTGTTATCTAACAACCTCAGAGAGAAAAGCTTCTATCCACCCTAGTGACTTCTTGTAGCATATTTATGCCATTTGGACAAATATATTTCCACTCCTTAACTTTGCTTTTTGGTTTGAGGGGAGTGGGGGCATATGCTGGGTCCCTATTTTCGTAACTGGAAAAATACTATGGTAATTTTCTAGAAAACTACTCTAGTTTATTTCCCTTGTAATATTTTAAAATATGCTTAAAGATGAAAAGAAGTATACATATACAAAACTATTGTTTTATATGATTAATCACACATTTTAAGAGAACAAGTAGAATGAAATTGAAATAAAAGACCTGCAGTGAGATACTTTATTAAAAACATTTCAACCAGAAGCCATTTCTTCATAAATAGCTTTTCAAATGGTGGTTATTTCAGTAACTATAAGACCCTTATCCTTTCTGCTATGTCCATCTTGACTAAAGATCAATGAGAAAATTGTTGTTGTTGTTGTTAGGTGCCCTCGAGTCGGTATCCGACTCATAGAGACCCTTGTAGGGTTTTCAATGGCTGAGTGCTTTGGGATTGCCTTGGGAGTGGATTGCCAGGCCCTTTTCCCATTTTTTTTTTTTTTTTTTTTTTGTGGTGCTGGGAATTGAACTCAGGGCCTCAGAGACTGCAGCGCAGCACTCTACCCACTGAGCTAAATCGCAGTCCAATGAGAAAATAAATGTCTCTTTTATGAAAATAAATGCTGATGGAGAAAAGATACATTTTTAAAAAGTGTGCTATAGTTTTAGAAAGAGTGGAAAACCTGTTATAACCAAGGGTTTTCTCTTTGATTAAAAGCATTTCTAGAATAAATAACCTGCATGTGTATATGTGTATGTAACTAATGCAATTAATCTTCATGGTAGATTAACTTGATAAAATATTGACCTAATTTGGGATTAAAAGATTACCAGTAACATTTTACACTGAAGGCTGCAACATGCCTCATGTCAAGGCAATAATGACAGAATTAACCTCCACCCCTCTTCAGCTGGGGTGTTTCTGAGCTGCTACTTGAGCAATGGTTGGATGATCTACAATGACTGCTGCACAAAAGGCCCCATGATACTGTTTTCTCAGCCAACTGAGCTGCCCACGTGCTTCAGAACCTTTCAACGGGAAAACTATTCAGAGACATTCTAGAACTTTCAGCTTATCAAACAAATGTCCTACTTTACTAGTAAAACAATTTGTCTGGAAGAACTTAAAATAGTTTCTTTCCTTTTATATTTATTTATTTATTTATTTATTTATTTACTTACTTACTTACAGTATTTAGGGGTTGATCCTAGGGCCTTGCAGATACTTTGCAAATGCTCTGCCACTGAGTTGCAGCTCAAGTCCCTTTTAAAAAAATTTTGCCTTGAGGCAAGGTCTCACTAGGTTACACAGGCTAACTCTAGCCTGGAACTTGAACTGGCGATCCTCCTGCCTCCACCTCTGGAGTCGATGGGATTATAAGCATGCTCCACTGTGCATGGCTGAAAACATTTTTATAACAAGTACAAAAATGCTTTTTATAAACATTGTATAATTGCTTGCAAGTGTCAGACATTTTGGTATGAAATGTAAAAGCTTGAAATTAGACACAATTTACCATGTTTAATTCTTTTTGTGTGACTTGGACTATAATTTTCTGACAATTAAGAACAAATTCTTACTGGCTGGTGAGTGTGGGTAGAGGTTATAGTGTTTGACTCCTTTTTCTCATTGGACATTTGGAACAGGGAATAAGATTGTACAACAAATGAAAAAGATAGATAATTTTAAAAGATTTTATAAAACACTGGTTGTCATGGAGTGTGGTGATACATGCATATAATCCCAGTGACTTGGGAGGCAGAGGCAGAAGAATGGCAGGTTGGAGACGAGAGGCAGCCTAAATAATTTAGCAAGATCCTGTCTCAATATAAAAATGGAAAATGGTCTGGAGGTGCTGCTCAGTGGTAGAGCACTTGCAAAGCATGTGTGAGGCCCTGGATTCAACCCCCAAGTACTGCAGAAACAAAACAACACAACAAAGAAACAGAAACAACAAAAACTAGTTGTCAAAGAGAAAGAAAATCAGCCTTAATGTAACCTTAAACTATTGACTAGACTAGACTAGGCACTGGCTCTGAGCCTTGCATTCTTGAACTGACCCTATGTTCCTTTAATAGAGTTTCTGAACCCTGATTTTCCTAATCTGTGTAAGTATACCAACATTTATATGGAAGGGGGATAGGGAAGGCCCAATTCTATCAGTTTATGAGTTAATAAACACTTCATATAAATATATGAAAGAAGAACATTTCAGCCTGGGCCAACCTTAACACAGAAGAATGGTAATTATGTTTGGAGTGGGCTTTGAAGGATTATAGGTCAAGTTTTTATCATTTAAAATGTGAGCTAATCCCTAATCTTCCTATCATTAGAACCTTCTTTTGGGTTTGAAGGCTTTTGGAAAGTTAAGAATTATCTTTTAGAAAATGTTCATCTTTGATTTTTGTAATATCTGTCACTATGTTTGTTTTGCTTCAGAACCTGGCAATTAGTCAATTAATTGGGTCAAAGGCAAGGAATATCTCTACACCTAGCTATCCATCATCTATCTATATTGTTTAGTCATGCCTATCATCATTTAAGCTTGCAGTCGTAGCCCTGTGGCATCCGATCCCATCAGATCTCGGAAGCTAAGCAGGGTCAGGCCTGGTTAGTACTTGGATGGGAGACCGCCTGGGAACACCAGATACTGCAGGCTTGGGAGAAGGACCTGGCAACCTGCTGCCAATAGTCAATTTGCTGTTGAAAACCCTATGAACAGCAGAGAAGCACTGACAATAGTGTTTTGCCTGTTGTATGTAGGTTCACTATGAGTCGGACACCGACTCGACGGCACCTAACAACAACAACATCATCATTTAAGAAATATTTAGTGTGGTGTAACTTATGCTATCTCCCACATGTCTGGCAGCTTCTCATGCCATAGAGACTTGCATGTTGCTGTGATGCTGAAAGCTACACCACTGGTAGGTATTTCAGATACCAGTAGGACCACCCATAGTGCACAGGTTTCATCTGAGCTGCCAGACTAAGATAGACGAGGGAGAAGGACCTGGCAGCCCACTCCTAAAACAATTAGGCACTGAAAATGCTATGAATAGCAGAGAAGCACTATCAAATATAGTGCCAGAAAATGAGTCACCAGGCTGGAAGGCATTCAAGAAATGGCTGGGGAAAAGTTGCTTCCTCAAAGTCAAGTCAACACTAATGATGAGACTAGAGTAAAGGCCCTGGGACCTCCTTTTGCTGATGTGGCACAACTCAAAATAAGAAGAATCATAGTGACTGCAACATGGTACTCAAACATAAAAAGATCATGTGCATGGCACAGTGTAAGGTAGTATTTCATTCTGTTGTACACAGGGTCGCTATGAGAACCGACTTGATGGCACCTAACAATGACAACCCTATGCTGTATGTTGTGACTACAAGGAGAAAAAGGACTCTCTTTTTCTTTTTCTTTTTCTTTTCTTTTCTCTTCTTTTTTAAAATGAGAATCTTTTTCAGAAATATGCCTCTCTTTACAAATAAGATATAAAGGACAACAACTAAAAAAATGAACAAACATTAAGTGAGTTTTAAAGAAATGTATTAGAGAAGTTTTAGAATTAAATCACAACACAGAAAAAATTAAAATGAGAATAACTATATCATCATGTGATTCAAAGATTACCATATATTTACTCTGGCAACTTGTTTTCAATTGGTTGAAGAAAAAGAATAGCTGAGACTTTTTATATACAAAAATACCTGAAGCATAATCTATCAAACACATCATATTCCATGGATGGGGTGAATGGAGTCTCCAATGAAATAACAATTTCTTCCATTTTTTTCTACTCGTTCACCTAAAATCACTCCTAGAAATTCTGGGGACCTAAAAAACAATAATCTGTCATATCTAATGTTGTTGTTGTTAGGTGCCGTCGAGTCGGTATCCGACTCATAGCGACCTTCTGTACAACAGGTGAAACACTATTGTCAGTGCTTCTCTGCTGTTCATAGGGTTTTCAACGGCAGATTGATTTTTGGGAGGGGGTTGCTGGGTCCTTCTCCCAAGGTCATATCTAATATCTAACTTATATTTTAAAGCACACAAAATATCCAATAGTGGTGTTTTTTTTTCCCCTTAGGTACAAGGTGGTTGTACCCAGGGATTCACACATATTTTGTGAGTGCTACACTCCCAGATTCTTTCTTTCTCTCTCCTTCTTTCTTTCATTCTTTCGTTCTTCTTTCTTTTCCTTCCTTCCTTCCTTCCAAGATAGGTTTTCACTAAGTTATGCAGGCTCCTCTGGCCTCAAACTCAGAATCCTCCTTCCTACCTTTGCTTCCCAAGTTGCTGGAATCACAGGCATGAGTTACCACACCTGGCTCCAGTAGTGTTTCTTAGTAGATTCAGGAGTTTTAGCTTTTCTATGATCTTCCATTTTCTTTCTATTCTCTTTGTACGCATGTTTTCCTTCAAATTTCCCATTTTTTAATGATTATACAGTCAGAATCTGGTAGTGGAAGGAATAAAGGTTTTTTAGATTAAAAGAAGCAACTTAATAAGTTGTATAAAAGAAAGAACTATGTATATACAGGACAAACATAATGAACAATTTGTTTCCTAATTGTGTTTTTATTATAATTCTTTGTTGGTATGAATTCATGTCCCTGCCATTCATTAAGAGTGTTGTTCTTTATTAAAGGAGTCATGTTCGGTTTCCATGATCAAATGCTTTGAAGGGAGTACAAATTTCTGTTCTCACATGACAACTATTAATAAGGATGTGAAATATAAACTAAAAATCACCTTTTTATAAAGCAATTATAGAGTATATATGTGTTTTTTTATTTTTCCCTGCTAAAATTAGTTTTTAAAATATATGTTTTGATTTACTTTGCTTTATGCTTAATTCTCTTCAATTCAAAATGGTATCATGGCATGGTAGAAAGAAAACACTTTCTACCTGGGGTCATATGAACTGTGATTATGCCAGGGAAGGGTTTTGCTTCTGGGAAAGAGTTGGGAAGAGGAAAGATATTGTTCCTTTTTTTTTTTTTTAATTGAGAGAAGATCTAAATTACACAGGCTACGTCTGGCCAGAAATCTATGATCCTCCTGCATCTGTCTCCTGCATGTTGGGATTACAGGCATGTGCCACCATGCCCAGCTTCTGGTTCCTTTTATTAATAATAATTTCCAAATTGGGTGGTCTGCAGGATGCAGTGGAAGGCACCTGTAATCCCAGCAACTCAGGGTAGAGAAGCAGGAAGATTGTGAGTTCAAGGCCAGAGGAAGCCTATGTAATTTAGCAAGACTCTGATCCAAAATTAAAAATTGAAAAATGTGCTGGAGGTGCAGCCCAGTGGTAGAGCACTTGCAAAGTATATGAGAGACCCTGAGTTCAATCTCCGTTTACCACAAATATTAATTAATTAATTATTTAAGTTGGATGTCCCTAATATACTTAGATTCCTCATCTGTGAAATAAACATCATGACAGATATATAGACAAATTATTCCAAGGTTTGGCAGCCTTGTAACTGAACCTTTTACAGTGCTTGATAAAGAGTAAGCACTTAATAAATGCCTAATATTATTCCCATTATTTATACAACTGGAATGTTAGTATCTGACCTAAGAGTTCATAAATAGATCTATTAGACATTTCATCTGAAAAATGATTTATTAATTTAAAATTTCTTCCATTCCCCACCTCCATTTTGATTATGCTCAAGGATATCTATTTATTCATTTTTATAAAAATGAACGAGTGACTGAATGCACACAATAGCACTTGTTAAATTTTATAATTAGAAATAATATTTCATTTCAATTTCTACTATCTTATACATGTAGTTCAATATATATCCCCAAATACTTAAAAACAAATTATGATGACAGATTCTGAGTCATTATGAAGGCAGGGTCACAGAGACTATTCTTTCAGCATTTTCTTGCCTGCTATTCTTTCTGTACTGTGACTCATTTCCTCTTCTTGTTCTTTGGTGTTTTTAGTCATAAGTTACTTAAAACCTTTCTGCAGTCTACATGACTCTGCCATTTTATCTCTGCAAGTGTCTAGCACAGTTACACAGTCTTCATTGTTTTTCTTGGATAGCAATTCAAAATGAAAAGGAAACATGACAGAAGAAATTGCTGTTTTGTCAGAGATCCCATGAGTCCAATCCATTGACTGTGGCATTTATAGCAATTTATGCTTCAGATGTTTTTGGAGATAAAAAGACTTTTAGCTATTCTTGCCTTTCAACCGTCAAAAACAAATTAATGGGCAAAAGAAGTTGTAATCTTTCTGTGAGTGTGTACCATTGTCTCCATAAAATGATTAGTGCTTGTAGTCAGAAAGAGAGGGGGGGGGGGACAGGAACAAGGTTGTAATTTGTACTGTTAACAAAGTTTTACATTGGTACAAAGCACAGAATTTCTAGTGCATGCCAAAGAAAAGAACAGAAAATTTGTTTTTCCTGACTGAACTTGTTTCTGTATACCATTTATATTATTCAACTTAGCAGAATTTATTGGAAAAGTGGTTCATGATATGTGCATTTGTTACATGCAATAAAGACTAAAAAAGAACTATACTAAAAGTAACCCCATTAATTTTTTTTTCTGTTCATATCTACTTGATCTGTTTGTGAACTTGTGATTCTAGACATGCACCTCCTTCTTTAAACTTCTTCGGCTCCCTGGAATGCTGCTGTTCCAATTCTGCTCATATTTTGGTCACCCTTTCTCCTTAGTTCCTTTCATGGATCTTTACTTTCATATGCACCAAGATTTTTCTTTTCTTCTTTTATATCTCTCCCTTGGTGAGCTCGTTTATTCTCTTAGACTTAACTATCTAATTTAGGTCAACAGCATCAGTAATTAAACTTGTGTTTTCTTTAGCATTCCATTTCTGTGTTTTTAACTGCTTTTGGCAATTTTTTCCTGAAAAATTTTTTTTCAGAAAAATTGGTTACTGGAGACAGAGACCAAAACAGGTTTCCTCTTCTACCACCTATCCCTGTTCCAGTACAGTGCCCACTGGCAGAGGACAGAGATATTCCGTGGGCTACTTGGGTAGCTAATGAGATTTAATTTATACAGCCCAGAAGCCAGTCACTATTTCTATGCTTTTTAAATGTTTCTATTATCTACCAACAGTTAAAAGAAAAATTTACATGTTTAGTACGACATTCCCTGGCCTGAAGGAATTTTTGTTCATCTCTGTAAGAATGAGGAAAGAGGAAAATGACTGTAAGCATGGTAATTATTTGTCATGAAAATTTAAATGGAGACTATCTCCCAAATGCCTGTAGTTGTTGCTCTGTGGCATCTAGTCCCCTCAGATCTCGGAAGCTAAGCAGGGTCAGGACTGGTTAGTACTTGGGTGGGAGAATGCCTGGAAATACCAGGTGCTGTAGGCTTGGGAGATGGACCCGACAACCCACTCCCCAAAATCAATCTGCCATTGAAAGCCCTATGACCAGCAGAGAAGCACTGATAAAGTGTTTCGCCTGTTGTACCTAAGATAGCTATGAGTCGGATACCGACTTGATGGCACCTAACAACAACAACAACAACAACAACAATGATAATCTCCCAAATAATAATGTTTTAAATCTTGAGGTGATTGATAGTAAACATGCTAAGAGTGAATAAATAACATGAAATATTAGCCAATAAATGTTCTGTGCATACAGTGGAAAAGATGACCAGCAGAAATTATTTGTTATTTGGCTGTTTATTGTCAGTCCCTGGTGTTGTGCCTGCCCCACAGTGGTGCTCAGGACATACCTACCAGATTGGATGTATTGAGCTGGGTGGCTTCAGTTTCTGTTTATCTTCTGTTACTTTCCAGGTGTAAATTCAGCATCTCAGTAAGACTCATTATACAAGAGTCAT
The DNA here is from genome assembly GCA_007922755.1 of Pedetes capensis. Classification (NCBI taxonomy): domain Eukaryota; kingdom Metazoa; phylum Chordata; class Mammalia; order Rodentia; family Pedetidae; genus Pedetes; species Pedetes capensis. The sequence continues at coordinate 7,880 of VMDO01034247.1, read as the reverse complement.
ATTAAGTATACAACTGAATCTTGGTTTTACCTGAAATGATGAGAACTTATTCTATTTGTAGGAAAAATCAGTAAAGAATGAGAGTCTCATTTGGCTCATAGATCTTATTACTTCTGATGTTCCAAGCATATTACTATATTGCTTTCCGTAGAAATTCGCCAAATGTATTATGATGTATTTTTTAAAATGTACTTCTTCCAAGAAATGTTGACAGTACTCATCTTAGTTTGGTCCCAACACGAAAATTCTCCACCTCTGGAAGTGACTCATATAAGGAGAATCTATAGTGTATAGAAGAAGTTGGGGAAAATTCTCCTGCATATATGCAATGTTCCTATGGAGCCCATGGTAATTTGTGATTGCTGAAACCTATCATTTCTTCTGAGGAATGAAATTATGAGGAATTTTTCTAATCTCTGTAATATTTGAACTTTTTACAAATAACATTTATTTTTAAATTAAGGTAATGATATTTTTATATCAGTTTTGAGCAGCTTGCACTGATAGCTCAGATTTTGAGTGGTTTTCTATTCTTTATTTTTCTTCTTTTCCGTCAAAGTGTAGCTTAAGATATTTATTCACTATCATAGCCCCAGGGGTCTTTGAAGTATATTCCAAGGTGTTCCCATTAACTTACCATCACTTATGAGGCTCTCTCCTCAACATGGTTTCTGCATTTATAGATTGTGCCTTATAAAGTCCCACTTACACATACATAAGTTACTATTTAGTTTTTTCACTTGATTTGAAAATTCTCTAAAGTCTGCCAACAGTAGTTTAGAATATGTTATGTACTGAGAATACTGTAAGACATAAGCCAAATTAATTCTCTTTGGCCAAACACCTTTCAAAGAAGAGTTGACCTTAATGATTGGAAAGGAGTAAAGCCCCTGGGACCTCCATTTGCTTATGTGGCAAGAAGAAACACAGTGACTGCAACAATAGGCTCAAACCTAGAAAACAATTGTGTGCATGGCACAATATCAGGGAGTGTTTTGTTCTACTGTACACAAGGTCACTCTGAGTTGGACCTTATTGATGGCACCTAATAACAACAGCAACATCTTTAAAGTCTTACCAGTTCACTTAAGTCAAAGACAAGATCATTTACAGAGATTAGAGATATAATCTCTAATATGAAAATTTTAGATGTGTTTTGGTATTTAGAATTTTGCTTATTTTAGAGAGTTTATGTAATGCAAAGAACATATTTTCTATTATACACATCTCAACTGGAGGTCTGGGACAGCATGAAATATTCACACATCTTAAATTTTTATAGCACAAAGCTGGATAATTAAAGACTGCAAATGACCTCCTATCAAATCAGGTCTCGTTTTGCTCAAATATGGCTTTTTAAAAGAAGTCAGTGTGTCAGGAAAAGGGGAAGTTGTGTTCATCAAAGTGAATAGGATTTTGGAATTGTGAACAAAGTTTTTAGACTTGTATTATAAATGCTTATAAGCTGTGGCCTGTGGTGTCTTGATGAGATCCTCTGGGCCACCACTTCCTTTTTTCTCTCCTACTTGATTGTTTTCATGGTACTTTGTCTTCACCAAACAGCTCATGGATAACTGTCTTGATATATAACGATATGCATACACAGGATATGGGCTGGGGTTTAGCTCAGTTGGTAGAGTGCTGCTCTGCACTCTCTTGAGGACCCAGGCTGGATCCCCAGCACAGCAAAAGAGAGAGAGAGAGAGAGAGAGAGAGAGAGAGAGAAATGGCATTCCACTCCTGAGGCAATCCTGAAACAATCTGTCATTGAAAATCCTATGAGGGTCACTATGAGTTGGACCCAACTCCATGGCACCTAACAACGGCAACAACAACATATATAGGATATGTTTCTTATTTGCATTTTTATTCTCTCATCCTTACTTAAATATGCATTTCTTGAAGATAAAAACTGATACACATGTATCTAGAATGTTTAGGATATGACAACAAATATTTGTTCAGTGTTAAGCACATTTTAGTTATTTTTCTGGTCATTCTACATTGGATCATACATAAGAAATTGTAAGTACTGGTTCAGCAAATGGGCAATATTGTTCAGTTTTTTAAAAATATATAAACCTGGAGTTTTGAACATTTCTGAAACTACTCTTGAAATGAAGCACCTCCAGTTGGTCATGGGAGACTGACAACATTGTCCTTAAAGTCTCAGCTGTAACAAAAATCACACGAGGAGCTATCTGCCTGCATCTGCATACAACTCTCTAAGTTCCATCTTCACGTCTGAGTTAGGATTTGTCTATTGTTTTCCTTCTGCTCTGACTTCTGGAAATTTCAGTCCTAAAATCTCTTTGTAGGAAGAAGTAGGGACAAAAGGAAAGAAATCAAGGGTAGCAATGCAGTAATTGTAGTGTCAGATATTTGTGCAACTTCCCTGTGGAGCATGGGGTTTGTTTGCCATCCTCCATCCAGTTACTTCAGTGTGCCCGTCCTGTTTTAGGTCCTGAAGGTCCAGCAGTAAATGGGACACACAGGCCTCTAACATCATGTACTGCTTCAGGTATTGCTAAGTGCTAGGAAGAAAAACAGAGGAGGAGGAGGTGATGGTGTGTGTGTGTGTGTGTGTGTGTGTGTGTGTGTGTGTGTGTGCGTGTGTGTGTGTGTGGTGTTTATGGTGTTTTTAAAATGGATGACAATACAGGAAGAAAGATGGGGAAAAAGGACTGTGACTTTTTGTGTAACATCTCTATTACATATTGCTGCTATGTTTTATTCAGTTGTTGTAGGTGTCATCAAGTTGGATCCAACTCATAGAAACATTCCCTGACACTGTGCCACACCCAGCACTATGTCAGTGCTTCTATGCTATTCATAGGGTTTTCAATGGCTTTTTATTTCAGGAGTGAGCTGCTCGGTCCTTCTCCCATTTTTGCCTCTCAGGGGATTGAACCCAGGGCCTCAGAGAGTGCTGAGTAGCATTCTACCAACTGAGCTAAACCCCAGCCCTTTATTCAGTTAGAACTACATCATTTAAGAGAAATGCATGCCCACCACACACACACACACACACAGACATTCACATACACACTTTTTCTTCACTTAAGTTTCTGTAAACATAGCTATGATGAATTCTCTTGAATATAGAAAGCTTACATACGTACTTGTGCATGAGCACGGCATTTATTTTACCTTTATGTACTACTCTACCAAGTACCACTTATGAATATTGGCAAGAAGGATATATTATTTCCTTATAGTATATATGACTGTTTTCCTAAGCAAGTTTTCTATGATTCACTTTCTGAGATATTTATTACCTTTTATTGTATATTACACCTTGGGCTCATTGTGGTTAGGTAATATTATATATATATATGTATATATATATATTTGTATACATACATACATACATACATATATTGTCCTTTGTATACCTCTTAGTGGGGTGTGGTTTAGCTCAGTTGGTAGAGTGCTGCTCTGCACTATCTGAGGCCCTGGGTTCAATCCCCAGCACCACAAAAATGGAAGAAGGACCTAGCAACCCACTCTTGAAACAATCCCAAAACAATCAATCAGTCATTGAGAACCCTATGAATGGCAGAGAAGCATTGACACACATAGTGCTGGGCATGGGATGGAGCTGGGGAGTGTTTCATTCTGTTGTACATAGGGTTACTATGAGTTGGACCTGACTCAATGACACCTAACAACAACAGCAACATACCGCTTAGCACTCTTCAGTTTCTAAAACAGCATCTTCTCAATAAATACTTTTTAAATTAAACTTAATTCATGATTCAAAAGTTTAGTTGTGTATGCAAGGATCAGCTTCTGGGATTTCATGAATATAATTTCACTAAGAGATATTAATAATACTTATCTTCCTTGGGAATCATTAAAATTATGCAAGGTAGTACTTTTAGGGTGTGTCAGCCTACAGATGTTTGTTGTTGTTGTTGTTAGGTACCATCAAGTCGGTATCCAACTCATAGTGACCCTCATAGCGTTTTCAATGGCTGATTGTTTCGGGATTGCCTTGGGAGTGGATTGCCAGGTCCTTCTCCCATTTTTGCGGTGCTGGGAATTGAACTCAGGACCTCAGAGACTGCAGCGCAGCACTCTACCAACTGAGCTAAATCCCAGCCCTCACTTAGAAATACAAAGAAAAAATTACTATAATAGAAATTACCTGGATAAAAAATTGCAGAGGTCAAGCAGGTACTGTCTGTAGGCTTTTTGCTCATTTATTACTGTTGATGAACAGATCTATGCCCTACCTTCTTGAGAGCCCAAGTTGCCCACACTCTCTAGGATTTTGTGGTCGTTATATGCTTATATTATCGGGCTGGGATTTATCTCGGTTGGTAGAGCGCTGCGCTGCAGGCTCTGAGGTCCTGAGTTCAATTCCCAGCACCGCAAAAATGGGAGAAGCGCCTGGCAATCCACTCCCAAGGCAATCCCGAAATAGTCAGCCATTGAAAACCCTATGAGGATCGCTATGAGTCGGATAGCGACTCAATGGCACCTAACAACAACGACAACAACATATGCTATATTGGTGGAGTTATGACACTCTTTCAAAGGTAGGTGCAGGAGTGGATTTGGATATTGGGTGTTCTTTTTTTTTTTTTTTGTATTTTTGATAGAAGCTCCCAAGGAGACTCTGAAAACATTTCTACTAAGCAAATAAATCACTTTAAGCATATGTCTTGATGATGCCTTCATGCAGTCATGAAATAAATTTAAAAGTCAAGAATAAACTTAAAATTTTGCTCAGAGACTGAATAGTTTTATTGATGGAATCAGACAAAAATTGTTTTGAAGTTAATCAGATTCTTTCACATAATTATTTGAAATTCTCTATGTTGAAACTTTTGCAAAGTTCTCTATATGTGTTCATCAGATTTCACATTTTGTGATAATACTGGAATTCCCTAATATTTTTTCCTTGCCTTTCTATGCCATAGACCATTTTACATACCACCTAAATTTAAATAGTTTCTACTACTTAAGCCAATGATACTTCTTTTCTTGATGCATGTGGCTTTTCCCAGTTCTTGGCTCTCTCCACTTTCTTTCTTGCTACCATGCTGGACTTCATGGATGGTTACCTGAATTACTCTCTTATTAACATCCTTGATTCTTGTGTATGTCTATGAACCACCCTTTCCAATGATTTTGTAATCTTCTTATTTCCCCAGACTTTATTCCACTTTTTAGGTGCTCACTCTCACCTTCAAATTCACTACCTATAATGATTCCTTCTAGTGGGCCTCTAATAATGCTCAAATCTCTGTCATTCTATCAAAATATCCTTGACCCTGGGTTCCCCCTGTTATCACTCATTTTTTCTTGTCCTTTTCTCAGACAAAACTTTACAAAAAAACTTCACTTTCTTATTTTAGTTTACTTAGTTCTTTGAAATTTGATTCCTTCCCTCACCACTTCTTTTAAGACAACACTTAGATGTATTTTAATTTTCCACAATCTATCCTTATTTTTCATCCTCATATTACTGAATTGGACATTAGCTATAAAAAACATAAGCATTGTATAATAATTGAATTGCTTTGACTTTTTTTTTTCAATACTGGGGGTTGAACCCAGGGCCTCTTGCTTTCATGCTCTGCAAGTGCTATACCATTGAGCTGCACCCTCAGCCCTTTTTCTTTTTTTTTTTTTTTTTACTTTTTTGAGACAGGGTCTCACTAAATTATGCAGACTGTCTCTGGTCTCGAACTTGGGATCCTCCTGCCTCCACCTCTGAGCCACTGGGATTATAGGCGTGTACCACTACGCCCGGCCTCTGAATTGCTTTGACTTTAATGAGGTCTTACTTTATGATAGGAAATTCACAACAATCTAAATATCTCTGTAATTTGATGTTCTTGTTTACGATTCCCAAGATACAAAACAACAAGGACTGAAAAGACACAAAACAATTAGATAATTTATAACAAAAACTATAAAACTAATCTTCCCAGGAAAACTACCCTAGCATTCACTCTATAGAATTTTAGGAGAGACTCCCATTATTTTGAAAAGAGCAGTAAGGTAATATAATGGTGTATTCCACTAAGAAAGTCACCCGGATTAAAGAGTTCTGAGTTCTTTAAATACAACCTAGTTTTAATTTTCCTTCCACACCTTCATCTTTCTTTATTAAGTGTTGCTATCTCATTCACATCTATGTTACACTTACTATCATAGACATGGAAAAGTCAGAAATTCTTTGGCCTAACATATTTAGCTGTTCTCTTATCTTTGAGAAAATGAGAAAAGGTATAGAATTGAATGGATTTTTGCCCTGCTGGTGGTTTCATTGAAGTAACTCCATAATTGCCACCCATATATCTGTAAAACCTTCCCTTCCTCTGCCAATCTTTTATCATATTTAAAATTGTAAATATTTGGAGTTTTTATATAACTTCAAACCATAGCCCATTTGTTTGTTTTTCCACTGATTCTCCTATTTACATAACATGAATGGCAGTTAAATAAAGTTCTCTTACTCTATAAACATCCTTTGTGGATGATGGTTTTCATAAGCTTCATTTTTATTTCAAAATGTTTTCTAAGGAGTTATATTATTCATGGAGTTATTTTATTGCTATTTCACTGCTTAAGATGAATAAATAAAATATATTTTAACTTCCCTCAGTTCTTAGTGAGTCTATTGCTTCAGAAACAAAGGTAAAATCAGTTTCTTTACTTTTACAACTAAATTCTTGAATTTGTGACATGTTTGTCCTGAGGGGGAAAAAGGTTTTCCAGATGTTAGATCTTTTAACCTAGGTTGTAATGGTATAGTGGCCTCTGTTTTTAATGATTATTAACTGGTAAGAAAAAGTTGTATATCTACATTTACAAATGGGTTAATGTTCATGATTAAAAGTGAAAACAATTATATTATTGATTGGTCTATTGTTGAACTGGTTTATAAGTAAATATAGATTTGAATATTTATGCACATAGACTGCTTAATGGACTCTAGTAAAGGTGATCACATAACTTCAGGTCAAAGAACTTTTTTATTTGTTATATTTCCAAGCAAACATTTTGAATATGTGTTCTTTACTCATTATTCCTGTTGTATGCTTCAAGGGTTAACATTATCTAATAGAACAAGACTGTGAAAAATAAAATTTCTAATAGGTACTTTTTGCTTCTAATGGATCAATGTGAATTCAATATTTTTTGTATCAAACATGTTGATTTATTTACCTAGTCATCAAGTATTTACTGAGTCCCTACTGTGGAGCAGATGCAATGAGATGACAAAGAAAAGGATAGACAAGATAAAATTCTTCCCAAGCTACAGTGTTAATCTGGAACTGTGGATCCTTCCTTTTTAGATTTATTTATAAAGTACCCAGCCTGAGAAACTGGAATCTAATTTATATTATCTCCTGAGGAGAAGGAAAATCTTCTACTTAGAAAAAAAAAATCAATACCCTGCTATATGTCTGCTATCGTGTGTGGATATCAGCTCCTATAACCCACTAACCTTCAGTTTTGAAACTATTATAAAGTGATAATGATAATTCATTTAAAACCCAAGATATCTGAACATTCATTTTTGTGTTTTAGAAACAATCTAGAAAGTATTTCCTAGTTTTACTTTAGTCAAAGCAGGTAGTTATTATCTAATGATAGGCAATTTTTACTTTAAGAGAGGCTATAATAATATAAATGGCCTGCAGCCGTAGCCATGTGGCACCCGATCCCGTCTGATCTCGGAAGCTAAGCAGGGTCGGGCCTGGTTAGTACCTGGATGGGAGACCGCCTGGGAACACCAGAAGCTGTAGGCTTGGGAGAAGGACCTGGCAACCCCCTCCCAAAGATCAATCTGCCATTGAAAACCCTATGCACAGCAGAGAAGCACTGACAATAGTGCTTCCCCTGTTGTACAGAGGGTC
>VMDO01034246.1:0-17193 GCA_007922755.1 Pedetes capensis | reverse complement strand
TTTTTTTTTTTTGGTGGTACTGGGGGTTGAACCCAGGGCCTCACACTTGCATGCTCTGCAAGTGCTGGACCACTGAGCTGCACCCTTAGCCCATTTTTTTACTTTTTGAGACAGGGTCTCTCTAAGTTACGCAGACTGCCTCTGATCTCGAACTTGTGATCCTCCTGCCTCCACCTCCCGAGCCACTGTGCCTGGCTCGATTGCTCAACATCTTAAGCTAGCAGGGAAAGAAAGGGGAAGAGGAAGAGCGAGAGGGAGAAGGAGAGAAAGAAAATAAAGTGAAGAGAGGAGAAAGAACAAGTAGAAGTCCACAATTTGTTTCAAGAGCATAACCCCAATTACTTAAGGACCTCCCATTAGGTTCCACTTCAGAAAGGTCCACAGCACTTCACAATATAGAGCCTTTATGGATCTTTGGGGGACACTTAAGTTTCAAACTATATAGCAAGCCAGTTTAACCCTCCTTAAACCTAGCTTGATTTTTGCTACTTTTCTGTTTGTTTGGAATGGCATTGCTTGTATCTATTCAAGCTTTATTCGTTAAAAGTATTTATAAGAAGTGTAATAGAAATTTAATAGAAGAGTAATCAAAACAATATAAAGCATGCATAGAAAATAAAATGTCCAGGCACAGTGGTGCATGCTTATAATCCCAGTGACTCAGGAGGCAGAGGCAGGAGGATCTCAGGTTCAAGGCCAGAGACAGCTTGTGCAACTTAGTGAGACATTGTCTCAGAGTTAAAAGAAATGAGAGGTGTCAGAATGCAGCTGAGTGGTAGAACACTTGTGTAGCATGCGTGGTGCCCTGGATTCAACCTCACAATTCTAAAAAAAAAAAGAAGAAATGAACAAATTAGGATTCACATGTACTGTGTAATACTAAGCATCTATTAAGGTAGTTCTACATAAATTGGAAAGATATCTGTGATATATTGTGAAATTAGAAAAGCAAATTGTAGAACAATACATGAAGTATGGGCACAATCATTAATGGACAGGTCCAGTTACATATAAAGTTGGTATAAAATATACTAGTATAAAATATACTTCAGACTGGGAGTAGAGAGGAGAATAGGATTGGGTGGAATGTGTAAGGACACTTAACGTTTAGTTAATATTCTTCTAAGGTTTTGGTTGGTTTACCAGAGCTGTTAATTTTATAATTGACGTTAAATCAAAATACATAGAAAAATAACTGTGGTTATAGTTCAGCTGTTAGACTGGGGAGGTTCTTTCTTTCCCTCCTCTACTTATCATTATTTTATTAAAGAACAAAATGGCCAAAAATGTTACTCTTCTGTTAAATCCAGCTGAAATGTATCTCCTTCCATGGAACATTATCTTTATTCCTCACTTGGCTAGGCTGCCTCCTTTCTTTCAGTCCCCAAAGCATTTTTTTATATTTTTGGTGGCCTTTTCTCAAACTGCCTCATAGGTATCTTGTATATGTCTTTCTGTCCATCTAGGTTTCAGTCTCTTAAAGATATCATGAGAGAGAAGAAAACAGGTTTTCAAGTCAAAAGATATGGATGCTGGCTCTTGTTCTGCTTATCTATTGCAACATGACCAATTAACCCAGATATAGTATAGCTTAACTATCATTGTTTTGTATCTTATGAGCTTTTGGTCAGGAATTTGAGCCATGGTGGGCTAGAGAATTATTCTGCTTCATGTAATGCTATTTGGGGTCACTTGGTGGGTTTGGGTCCAAGAGGCTTAATTAACTACCTTGCTTGCTGCTTGGCAGAGCAGCTGGAGAGTGGTCTTGACAAAGTGTCTTTCCATTTCTAAGCACTCTCAGGACTTCTCAGGGATTCAAGGGAACCAGGCAGAATTTGCTGATCTTGAAGGCTGGCATATTGTCTCTTATACTGTATTCCATGGGTCAAGTGGCCACAGAGTCCATCCCAATTCAGCGGGGAAGGTGGGAACTGTCATGCTACATCTTGAAAAGAGAATTGTACAAAAAATTTGTAGCCATCATTAATTTTTTACTGCTTTTCTCTGAGAAGTACAACCTGTGTGTCTCAATTACTACATTTACAAATGAGAAAGACTAAAAGTTATAATACAGGCAGAAGTGCTCCATACATCCTAAAAAAAACCCATATGTACTATAATTATTCATGATTATCTCGGTACTCCATCTTTGTCTTACTCAAGGCAGGTATTCATTAAAAGTTTAATAGTTTGAAGGCAAAAACATCAAAACACTACATATCTCAGGAAACACATACAGGAAGTGATGCTGGATGATCATAGAAGCATGGTATAGTTGTAGAGTACAGACTTTGGATTAGGTTGACATGAGTTAAATCCAAGCTCAGTCACTCATTACAATCCATGTGACCTTGCCTGGCTTACTTTACCTATTGGAATCTTGATTTCCTCATCATAATATGGAAGTGTGCCTGCAGCCATACCACTGTGGCATCCAATTCTGGCAGATCTTGGAAGCTAAACAAGGTCGGGTCTGGTTAGTACTTGGATGGGAAACCACCTGGGAACAGAAGGTGCTGTAGGCCGGGGGGTGGGAGGAGGAACCAGCAACCCATACCCCCTACAAAAAAATAAAAAAATAAAATAAATAAATAAATAAATAAAATAAAAATAAAAATCCGCCATTGAAAACCCTATGAATAGCAGAGGAGCACTAATAATAGTGTTTCACCTGTTGTACATAGGGTGGCTATGAGTCGGATACCAACTCAACGGCATCTAGCAACAAATATGGGAGTAATCCTCATCAACCTAGCCAAGTGGCTGTGAGAATTGGAGGTACTCTTTGTCAAGCACCTGATATTATCTATTCAGGAATTCTACACCTATTTGTCCCATGTGGCTACCATGGCTCTCACATAGAGGGCCTGTTTCTCTGATATGACATAGAAATATCCATAGTCACATAGCAAGCTTGGACTCTGTTTCTCTGCACTGACCACCTCCATCAGCACACATAGTTAAGAGGGGGTCCTCCTGAAAGCAAGGGGAAGGGCCCTGGTCCTTGTTTCTCCCACTCTCCTTTCTCCAAAGTGCCCCACCCCCACCCTGGGATCTGCACCCCTGGAGCTCTGGCTGTGAACTCATTCTTCTCAGCACATTGTTTGCAGCAACCTTTTCAGACCTGTGGCTTTGCTTCTTATAGATGTACGACATCAAAGCAGGAGGAACCATTGCAAAGAAGTTCAATGCAATTCTGCAGAAGCTGAGCTCGCCCCTGCAGCCTAGAGTTCCGGAGCACAGTAACACCAGGATGAAAAACCTCTCTTACCCATTCTCCAGGGAGAAAATGTACCTGTGAGTACGGGAGCCTCTGGGGTAGACACATGTGAGGGAGTGGGGAGGAAGACTGAATACCACTCTGTGTATGATCCCTGAGGCTCACAAAGTGAGTGTCCTGGTTCGTGGGAGCCAGGGGAAAAAGCATGCTCTCATTGTGAAATAGTCCCTGTGCTTGGGATGCCTCTTCCCTGTGAGATTAGCCCAAATAGCCCTGGGCATTTGTTCAGGGGGAATATATCCATTTGGCCACTGTGCATGATGGATGGAGAACTAGGAAGCTACCAGCTATGAGCTGTGGAATGATGTGAGAAAGAAAGTGGTCAGACACCTCTTTACCTTGTGTGGGGAAACCCCTCTGCCCAGTGCTCCCTCTTATGTGGTAAACCAGAGAGAAGGTGGAAGAAGCTAGCTTCTGGATTTCTGTATTCCCACTGCCTACTTATACACTGGGAAGAAGGACCTGGCAACCCACTCCCCAAACAATCCTGAAAAAGCCATTGAAAATGCTAGGAGGGTTGCTATGAGTCCAACCCTACTCGACGATACCTAACAACAACTCATGCACTGCTATTTTTTTTTGGTGGTGCTTGACAGTTTAATCCAGGGCCTGGCATATACTTTGTAAGTGCTCTACCACTGGACTGCACCCTCAGCCCATTTTTAATTTTTGATTTTGATTCAGGGTCTAGCTAAGTTATGCAGGCCCCCTCTGGCTTCAAACTTGCGATCCTCCTATCTCCTCCTCCGGAGTTGCTGGTGTTACAGGCATGCGTCACCATGCCTGGCCTTCATGCACTTGACTCTGAGGAGCAGCCCCTCTACAAGTCCAACCCAGGAAGAGTAAATACAATCTCTCCATAGGAATGGGCATTTGGGAAACATATGAAAGGGGAGCCATGGCTGGAAACTGAGAGATGCAGTAGCCAGGCATGAATTCTGCTCTAGGAGCAGAGGGGAAAATATGTAGCTGTCAGGAGACAGACGTGAGTGAGCAAGGGCAAGGGAGGGGCATGGAGGGGCAAAGACCAAAGAATTTTTCCTTTTTAGGAGGTGGGAGTCATGGAGCAGTGTTTCTGGGCTCACTGGAGAATATCTCCATCCCATTTGCCCTGAGAGATAATTCTATACATGTGTAGTTGCTCTTCCTGTTCCATGGGATCCCTCGCTGTGTCCTCACACCCCCTTATGAGGTAACCCAGTAGACATGACTGTATTTCTGTTACAGAGAGGAGACTGAGGTCCAGGGTCACACAGCTGTCAGTGGCAGAGCCAGGACTGGCATGGTGACCATTTGCCTGCTGCTCTGGTGTCCTGGTGTCTTCATACTTTCTTCCTCTAGACCATTGTCCACACAGGTGCTAGCTGCCCTCTGAATGGCCACCCCCCATCTCCATTCAGATAATTTCTCCTGTCCTCAGCTGGTGTTTTTTGTTTGTTTGTTGTTTTGGTTTTTGTTTTTAATTTTTTTTTTCTTTTTGGTACTGGGGATCGAACCCTGGGCTTCGCACCTGCTAGGCAAGCGCTCTACCACTGGGCTAAATCTCCAGCCCATGTTTTTAATTTTTGAGACAGGTCTCACTATGTAGCCCAGGCTGGCCTCCGACTCACTATCCTCTTGCCTCAGATGCCTAAGTCCTTGGTCCTTCTGCCTCAGCCTCCCAAATCCTGGGACTATAGGGGTACACCAAAGTGTTTTTTTGAGTGAAAGTTTAATGTATGAAGTTTAGAACATACATGGGCCTTGAATAATTAAGAGTTTGGTATCTAATTAGAGAGCTAATAGTGATAACATGAAATGAAATTTTGAAAAAGAAAGAGTTAAAAAAAAAAGAAAAGAAAAAGAAAAACAAAGAGTTATAATCCCAACACCTTGAAACAAGGTTCTTTTTATTTTTTGGTATTTTTGCCCAGGTATATTTCCTAGATGTTTTCACTTTGAAAACTTATCAGAGTATAGTATTTTTCTATCATAGTATAATCTTTTTAATTTACAAACTATTCATAATTATAATTTTCAATGACTGAATGATGATCTGTCATATCAATTTTGTAATTGATTTTTTTTTTGAGTATTTGGGGGTTGAACCAGGGCCTCATACATACTTTACAAGTGGCTACTGGGCAGCACCCCAGCCCAATTTTTTATTTTTTATTTACTTTAAAAATTTTTTTTATCTTGAGACAGGGTCTCGCTAAATTGCACAGGCTGCCTCTAGCCTGGAACTTGTGATCCTCCTGCCTCTACCTCCTGAGTCACTGTGGTGTGGGCCACCACAGCCAGCTGGAATCACTTTTTAATCTCCATAATCTATATGATAAATCACTTTCTAATGAATATTTTTACTTATATAGTGTTTTCTTCTGTTCAATTTTTCCTAATAATAAATTCCTCAGAATTACTGGGTGAAAACAAGCATAAACTCTTATAAGCGTGTGTGAGCATGTGTGTGTGTACTTTTCATGTCTTGCCATGGTGCTTTCTAAAGGTTTCCTCTGGGATGGGGGTGGCAGCGGTCTCAAGGCAAAGGTAATGAAATGAGCTTACCATATGCTTTCTTGGTGTCTCCAGGTACAACATCCAGGAAAAGGATACCTTCTTTGACAATGCCACCCGTAGCCGCATTGTAAGTAAATGGTATGCTGTGTTAGGAAAAGGTTTTGGGATAGGCCAAGTGCCTGGTTGGCAGGGCATCTCTTACCCTCCCTGTTACCTCCCATTATTATTCACTTGGAGTTGCCTTGCAACTGAGATTAGTATCCAACAGCTTCCCCATCCAAGGTGGTACCAACAAATAGCAAACAACCTCCCTCACTCAGGTTTCAGATGAGCATCACTGCTTCATGGGTTCTTCACTGAAGCCCTTCTTAGAATCAGAAAACCATGAAATTTCAGAGCTAGTGGGAACTTTAAACCAGTTAGGCAACCTCCTTGGTTTACAGTTAAGGAAATGGAGGCTCTGAGAAGCAATGCATTGGAAACAAATCCTTACAGGTTGTTAGCATCAGAACAAGGGTTAGAAGCAGTTCTTCTGATAGTGTTCTTTATGCATTTCCTTCTCTTTCATCTCCCATAACAAGGAGTCACATGAATTGTGCGATAATAAAACCACTAGCCCGTTCAATAGAAAACCAGCACTCATGACCAGAGTCCCTCTTCAGTTGTCTTTCTGACTTTTACATCAAAGTTTTGCATTGTGTGGGATGTTTGATTCCAATAAAAGTCTGTGTAGGGCCTGTGTCCCTGTAGCCCTATCCAGAGCCATATAGTATTTCCATTTACCCATCAGTTTATTCTCCTCCACCTTAGAGGTCATTTAACCTATGGGTAGAGGGAGAAAGACAGCCACTTAGCACACTAGAAATTTGCCCACATGAGAAACATGGAAGTGAGAGCGCAGTGATCCCTAGGAAAGAGTTCAAGTTTCCAATGGAAAAGAAATAAAGGTTACAGACGTAGGAGGACTTCCTAGACACCTGGATGATAAGAAAGAATACGAAGGGACAGGTGACCAGGAGAAGTTACAGAACATTTCCAAGGCCCACAGAAAAATGGCATTAGTTCTTGCTTTCAGGAAATTCAGCGAAACAGCTCAGGTCCCTCAGCCTAGTGTTTTAGGAAGGGTTAAAAATGGACTTATAATTTCTTTTTTCTTCTGATTGAAAAAGGTGCAAACTTCCCATTTTCTTTGATGCTATTACAAGCCCATTAAGTCTCACCCTGGCTTGGGTCCCATGTCTGTGAGGGGAGTTATAGGGTGTTATAGAGATTACCCGATAATTGCAAAGTGCTTGTAAAATAATACAATACCATACAAGTGCTGTTGTTAATTATTATTGATGTTGAATTGCTGCGCTGTATTAGGAGCAGAATTAAACACTCTTGGGCCCCAGTCTGCTGGAAGTTATTTATTTACCACTCCCGCTAGGTCTGGGCCTGGAATATGGGAGTGTGAACAATGATGGAGTAACATGTCTTTGCTTATTCACCCCTCTGCCTAGAAGTGTCTTCCTCCCCGCTCTGCCTTTTCCTCAGTCCATCCCACAGTGTGAGAAGGGTGGGAAAGAGCCTTGAGTTTTGTCCTGGGGTCTACTCTGCCCTAGACTTTTTCTTTTTTCTCTCTCTTCTCTTTCCTTTTTTTCTTCTTTGAGACAGAGTCTTGCTATGTAGCCCAGGTTGTCCTTAAACTCGTCCTGTCTCTGCCTCACAAATGCCTCTATGCCTGGCTTGCCATGAACTTTTGATTGAAGACCTCACCTGCATCTTTGCATGTTTCCCACTTCTTTGTTGGGGTCTGAGCAGCCCAGCTGTTTGCCCAAACAGACCTCCTTGCCTGGCATCTCCTTATAGCCCCGTTCATGCTTGGGACCCACCTAATCAGCAGCTTTGGCCAGCAGCTTTACAGGAGTCCACCTCTGCTCTGGGTTCTCTGCAGGTACCACCCCTTCCCTTCCATATGAGCCCCATGGCCCGGGAGTTCTATAAACTAGTTAGGCATGTGGGCCTTCGGCTGCAGGCATCAGTGAGCAGGCACCAACCTACTTGCTCAGGTGTGCACTCAGCAACAGGAAGTCCTAGAGAAGGGTAGGCTAGGCTGTGTGCTGGTTAGGGAGGTGGACTGTGGACTCAGGAGCAAGACAGAGAAATAAGAATGCAAGGGGCCAATCCCCAGGCAGCCCTCTCCAGGAGTACCAGGCTCTGTCATGGGCTCCTCCTGCAGCTGTGGAGAGGGCTCCGTGGGGCGGCAGCAGGCCCTCCGAGGGTGACCTTGGGCCTTCTGCATTTGCTGGCACTGCACATCCTGTCCTTTCCCAGCTGGCTCCACTCTTCCAGTCTGCACGTGCTGCCTGCTCCCCAGGCCCTTGCGGGGCGAATTCCACCCTCCCCAGGCTCTGCATGTGAGAGACAGACTCTGTCCCTGGTCCAGACAGGAGTGGTTCCTCCCCCGCCCTCTGGGTGGCTGAGTGCACCAGGCTGGCCTCTGTTTTCCTCACCTCCGGTCACAGCAGCCTGTTTATAGGCTTTTCTTGATTTGTATTTCAGGGTAAGGCAGAAAGGGGGGCCGTGTGTGCTAGGGGTAACATTCTTTGCTTCCTCAAAGCCCTCAAGTTTGAATGGGTTTGACAAGTGGTGCAGGAGCTCGGCACATGCTTGGCTTCCTCTCGGTGCAAATGGACCTGGGGGCCGCCAACCCCACAGGAGGCTGTGACGGTGGCATGCGTGGGCGGTCCAGGCGTTCAAGTCGGCTGTCGTTTCCTTTTAGGTGCACGAGATTCTGAAGCGCACAGTCTGTTCTCGCGCCAACAACACCATGGGTAAGGAGCCCACCCCGGGGGCGCAGAGGGCCTAGGGGCCAAGGGCTGGCCTTGCAAAGGCTCCCTTGGTGGGCAGCAGGGAGCGTGGCCAAACCGCCCCGCACCCCATGCAAGGAACAGCTTCAGGATGGTGGGCTGGAGCAGAGGCACCCCACTGCTCCGTGGGGCTAGAACTGCTTCCAGACTGTCGCAACTTCTCCCAGACCTTCAACCCAAGTCTTGAGGCGTGCCTCCCATTTCCCTGCACTACCTACATGCACCTCTGCCTTGGCAATCTTCAGTAGCTTTGAATAATCACCCAAAACATGGTCAGTTTTTATTTATCTTGAAGAAAAATCTAAAAGCATCTTAGAGGTCCTATCATCCAATGTACTCACTTTATGTGTGAAGAAACTAATCCCCAGAGAGGGTGACTGGCTTATCCAAGACGGTACAGAGAGAGACCATAGGGTGAGAATGTGCCTCTTCTAAGTGCAGCATCCTCATCACTAAGTCTGGCTGAATCTATTGGCCTTGTGGTTTGTTTTTCAAATATGAGAATATTTTAAAAAATCCTTAGAACAAGAACCTCAGCATTTGGAAGCTTGCAGTATAAAGCAGGCAGAAGATGTGGGGGCAAAGGCAAAAGTGTGAGCTGTGACCATGGCCTCATGACACTGCTCTGTGGAAGAGCATTCCAGAACTGACACAGAGCATCCTTTCCACAGAGTCACTCCAGCAGGAAGAACTCTTGTTCCCCAGGTGCTGTTATCTCAAACAGCTCTGTGAGAGAGTGTGTGTGTGTGTGTGTGTGTGTGTGTGTGTGTGTGTGTGTGTTTGTGTGATACTAGAGGGTTGAACCCAAGGCCTCATGCATGCCTTTGCCAGTGCACCTAGCTACACACAAGCCTGCTCTTTATTTTTTATCTTGAGACAGGTCTTGTGAAGTTATGCAGGCCACCTTTGTCCTCAAACCTGTGATCCTCTTGCCTCCACCTCCTGAGTCACTGGGATTATAGGCATGTGCCACTGTGCCAGACCTCAAACAGCTTTTGAATCTTAGGGGTAACCATCTTCAGAAAAGACCCTGTGATGGCCAAACTTGGGCTTTTGAGGCAGCTTTGAATAGAAAAGAGTCTAAAGTCACTTAGACTCAATCTAGCGAATGGAAGAGTCTATCAAACTGAGGAGTGACAACTGATGGCAGTAATAATAGCTCATAGGTAAGAGCTTATTGTGAGGCTTGTGAGCTGCTCAGTTCCAAATGAAGAATATCGAAGAAAGAATCGGATAGGTTTTGTACAGTGATAGGAATTTTAGAAAAGCACTCAACTTCTTAAGGGGGCAATTATGTATTCTCATGTTTGCTTTGATGCATTCATCTTGCTACAAAATTCCAAATAAAGTCCACTGTTTAAAGAAATTGAATCTTCTATGCCAGATTGTCTGTCTGGAGCATGCTGCTGGTGCTGCTGGTCTGAGGGAGCGCCTGAGGTGTTCGCCAGCCCAGGGCCAGGGAGCCGACAGGTGCCCTCACTGTGCCCGCCATTTTTGTCCTCAGGAAAACCAGAGGAGTCAAGAGATCTGAGATTGTAATTTGTAATTTCTCATCACCTCTGTCAGATTTCTTGAATATATCTTTATTTCGACACCAGCCCACTAATCAATTCCATTAACCTTGTACCTTTTCACACCCTCCTCATTTGGCCCAAATTATTCCCTTGCTTTCTATATTTCATGACTGTGTTCTCCATCTTCATCTTCCTTCACTCCCTGTATCCCTCTAAAGCTTCTTTACCAAACATCCATTCTTCTGATAGCTGATATCCAGGAAGGTGCCACCAATGACTGCTATCATGTGTTTCTACCTTTGTTGTTTGTTGTTAAGTGCTGTTGAGTTGGATCCGAGTCATAGCAACACTGTGAAAAGCAGATCAAAACACTCCCCAACACTGTGCCATGTACATGATCTTTCTGTGTTTGAGCCCATAGTTGTAGCCACTGTGTTTGTTCTCATTTTGAGTCATACCACATCAGCAAAAGGAGGTCCCAGGAGCTTTCCTCCATTCTTGTCATTAAGGTCAGCTCTACTTTGAGGAGGCAACTCTTCCCCAGTCGTTTCTTGAATGCCTTCCAGCCTGGCAGGCTCATTTTCCAGCACTATATTTGACAGTGCTTCTCTGCTATTCATAGGGTTTTCAATGGCTAATTGTTTCGGGAGTGGGCTGCTGGGTTCTTCTCCTTGTCTGTCTTAGTCTGGAAGCTCAGGTGAAACCTATCCACCTTGAGTGGCCCTGCTGGTGTCTGAGATACCAGTGGCATAGCTTTCAGCATCATGGCATCATACAGGCTCCCATAGCACAACAAGCTGACAGGCACGTGGAGGTTTCTAGCCTTGGTCTGTCTTCATTCCTCTTCCACATTTTAAATGTTGTTTTCTCCAGGTTCCATTGGCTTCACCTTGCCTTGCTCCCCCCTCCTCTCATCTCCTCCTCCTTCCTCTTCTTCCATCATTATCATCTTCTCCTTCTTCTTCCCCTCTCTCTCCTACTTCCTGTTAATGTGACCACTGTCATCTCTGGTTTTGCTTCTGTTGTCCCTTTGAAGGTCCCAAGATTTCCTTTCCCAATCTCACGAGTGCCCATGCCCAGATCAAATCACTGGTGCACCAATTCTCCCCTGGTACCCTCCTCAGAACTGCCATTAAACTCAGTCTCTTTCTTGCTTATTGCCTTCTGCCCAGGTCTTTGAATCCCAAGACAGTGAGTCCTGGAAAAGTGTCAAATCACCTTTGATGCCCCAGTGCACCTAGCTGTCTACCTTGTACATTCTACTCAGTTGATTTGATTTAGGAAATTAATTTAAAAATGTCAAGCCTGCTAGTTCCACAGCAGCTGCTGGTGAGTTCCTGACACTGTGTGCTCATGGACAAGTGACTTAATCTCTCTGCAACTCAGTTTCTTTTTATGTCAAATGGAAGTAATAATATCTATCTTGCAGAGTTTTATAAAAATTAAATAGAAAACTCTTTGTTTTATAAACTGGAAAGTCCCTAAAAACTAAAATTTATTTTGAGAGATAATCTTCAAGATTGTTGGAGGGCTGCTAGAAGCCCTCTGCTTTAACTCTGAATATTTTTTTTCTTTGTTTTTTTCTTTGAGAATCTAAGATTTTTTTTGACTATGTAATGCCTTAAAGTCAAACATCATTAGGATTTTGTTATTGAGTAGTGTTCAAAAACTTGTTTTTCCATTTAGACATTCAAAACATGCACTGAGTACCTCCCATGTTGCAAGTGATGTTATAGAAGCTGAGGCATGCCGAGATGAACTTGACCTGTTTTCTACCTTTGAGGGGTTCTTAGTGTGGCCATACAGACAGACATGTAAGCAGATAATTATGAGATAATGTGGCAGGTGCTGTAATGGCCACATACAAGTTCTATGGGAACACAGAACAAGAAGCAGTTAGCTTCCGTGTATATGCTTCTGAGAATCAACAGAAAATATCTAATAGTGGTTTTATAGCTCCCAGTGAGAGTGGTATGTCAGGTATTACCATCCCTAGTTACAAACAGGCACGAGGAGGAGAGGCGATTTGTCCAGGGTCATGTATTGAGTCAGAATTATCAAAAGTGAATTCAGAACTATCTTATTTCCACTCCCTTTGTTCTGCCATGAATTAGGAGTGGAGTTAGGTTGAATCTTTAGTCTATTCAGAGCATGGGAGCCACTGATGACCTACTAGCTTTGTAAGCAGGGATGCATGAACTCTAGTTCTCAGCAGAGGACAACCAGGAGGACTGTTTTCAAGTGGTTTTATTTCTGCCTGTGAAAATCAATTGTTCTTTCAGTTCCTTGTCCAATTTGTCCATCTTCCTTAAAAAATCAGAAACAATGAGGAGTGTGGTCACGCTGTGAGGCTTCAGGACAATATGGACCTTTGAGCCAGGGGTAAATTAAGATTTTATTGCTCTGATTGTAGAAGAAGTGGAGGGGATGTGCAAATGGCTACTATTGGCTTAAGTTCCTCCAAAGCACTGTTGTCTCATAAAAAGAGAGAAAGGAAGAAGAGGAGGGATGTGGCATTGTAGGTATTTCCATTGAACCTGTGCCCTTGGAACTGCCTTTCACATGGTCATTATTTTTGTGACCCACTTATAAAGCTTTATTCTCTTTCCCACTGCACCTAATTTAAAAATCAGAAAAATGGAAAACATAATGAAGATAATAATTCAGTAATATTCCTGTTCAGTATCATCACTTTTTTCTTTATAGACCATATTTTTTTATTGAATGCCTACTTTTGTAAAGCATTAACTTATATACAAGTTGTATATACTGGTTTATTTATATTTCTGTCTTGTTCCACAAAATTTCTGAGGTGGCTTACAAGGAAAACAATAAAACAGCCTAATATAAATAATAAATTAAAAAATACAAACCAGGAAAAATGCAAATTAAAATAGAATGTCAAAACGAGGAGGAAAATATAGCACACAAATATTCAAACCATAAGGCCATTGAGTTTTTGCAGTTGAGCTGTGAATTTAATACTGACTTAAAGAGAAAGGGGAATATAGTCAGTGTTGCAGCTTTCCCTGGCTGCATTAATAACTTTCTGTATAAAAATCTTTCCCAGGTTTATTACACAAGTCTCTACTTTCTTATGTCAAATATATCTACATATATTCTCTATAGAAATGCATATGTAAACTTTTCTGGATGACTCAGGACCATGATTAAGAGTGTAAGTATTTTTTATGTCTCCTCAAGGATTATAGAAGTACTATTATAGTTATTTACTCCACATTACTCGGATTGCTTGGAAAATATTATTTTCTTATTGCATGCAGTTCTAGGGGTTGAACCCAGGGCTGTGCACATGCTAGGCAAGCACCCTACCACTGAGCCACACATCCCCAGCCCTTGGTTTTTCAAGACAGGGTCTCAATGTGTAGCTCAGGCTGGCCTGGAACTTGTGATCCTTCTGTCTTAGCCTCCTGAATGTTCAGATTACAGGCATGCATCACCACACCCATCTGATTTCTTAAATTTTTGACTCTTGTAAGCTCTCTCCCTGATCTTTACTATTTCAGTTTTGCTTTGCAGTTTGGGAAAAAGAAAAACAAATTCATTAGAATTTGGGGTAAGGAGAAATTGAAGGGGAGTCTGCTGGAAGGATCCCATTGTACATAAGAAACATACCACTAGGGAGAGCAGGTTTTATGAGATCTACATTAGCTGTTTATAGATATTTTTTCTTGCTTCTGGGTGTTCTGTAGTGAGAGCAGAGATAACTAGGTTAGAGATCTGTCTACAAATAGGTATTACTGCAGCTAAAATAAGGGCACCTTGCAGGTGTGCCACTGGGGTTTGGCTCAGTTGGTAGAGTACTCTGCACTCTTTGAGGCCCTACGTTCAGTCCCCAGCACCCCCAAAATGGGAGAAGGATGTGACAATCCACTCCCAAAGCAATCTCAGAACAATCAGACATGAAAACCCTGTGAGGGTCGCTATGGGTCACCTAAAAACAGCAGCATGTGTTTAGTTGTGTGTGTTTCAAAGCACATTTATACTTTTCATCTCTTTTGATCCTTTAAACCTACATGCAAAGTAGGTCTAACAGGTGTTAACAAATTTTACAACAATGGGGGACTTGGAGTCTGATTTAGAGCCTAGCTTTCTTGGCTCTTCTCCAGTGCTCTGTAAGTCAGTCAACTGAAAGATGGAAGTTAATGGGAAAGATTTCCCAGAAGTAGTGGAAGCCAAGCTGTTCCCAGTGTAATGCCCATTCATTTATTCACAAAACTTACTGAGTACCTACTATGTTGTTGTTGTCGTTAGGTGCCATTGAGTCGAGTCTGATTCATAGCGACCTTATGTACAGCAGATCGAAACACTTTCCGATTCTGTGCCAGGCACACGATCTTATTTATGTTTAAGCCCATTGTTGCAGACACTGTATCAATCCATCTGGTGGAGGGTTTTCCTCTTTTGTGTTGACCTGCCACTCTCCCAAACATGATGTCTTTCTCTAGGGATTGACCTCTCCTGACTACATACCCAAAATATGTAATACGCGGTCTGGCCATTCTTGCTTCCAAGGAACACTCTGGTTGCACTTCTTCTAGGACAGATATGTTGGTTCTTTTGGCAGTCCATGGTATATTCAATAGACATCTCCAGCACCATAATTCAAAAGCATCAATTCTTTTCCTGTCACCCTGTTCAATGTCCAGCTTTCACAAACATATGATGCAACTGAAAATACCATGGCATGAGTCAGATGCACGTTTGTCTTCAATGTGATATCTTACTTTTCAATACTCTAAAGAGATCTTTTGCCACAGCTTTTCCTAGAGCAATGCGTCTTTTGATTTCTTGACTGCTGTTTCCACGGGTGTTGATTATAGAGCCAAGCAAGGCAAAATCTTGGACAACCCCAATCTTTTCTCCATTTATTGTGAAGTTGCATACTGACCCAGTTGTAAGGATTTTTGTTTTGTTGATGTTTAGTTGCAATCCATATTGAAGGCTATGATCTTTGATCTTCATCAGTAAATGTTTTAAATCCTCTTCACTTTCAGCAAGCAGAGTTGTGTCATCTGCATAACGCAGGTTGTTAATGAGTCTTCCTCCAATCCTGATGCCACGTTCTTCCTCATAAAGTCCAGCTTCTCGGATTATTTGCTCAGCATATAAATTGAAGAGATATGGTGAAAGTACACAGCTCTGATGCATACCTATCTCAACTTTAAACCAGGCTGTGTTTCTTTTTCTGTTTGAACAGCTGCCTCCTGGTTTAGTACAGATTCCTCATGAGCACAATTAGGTGTTCTGGTATTCCCATTTTCCGCAGTGTTATCCATAATTTGTTGTGATCCACACAATCAAATGCTTTTGCGTAGTCAATAAAACATAGATAGACATCTTTCTGATATTCTCTGCTTTTGGCTAATATCCACCTGACATCAGCAATGATGTCCCTTGTTCCCCACCCTCTTCTGAATCCTGCTTGATTTTCCGGTAATTCCCTGTCTATATATTGCTGTTGTGCCCAAAGTTCAAGTTCCCCAAAGACCACCAAGGAGTCCGAAGTCGCATGTAATAACAAAGAGCCTTTATTAATGCTCGAGCTCGAGGGTACCACACCTCACTGGCACAGTGGTTCAGTGTTGGGACCCCGACTGTAGGGTGAAGGCTTATATTGTGGGTTAAAAGCAGGGAAGGAGGGGGTGGAGAAGGTGAAAGGTGAAAGTTCAAATAAGGTGGGGCTTTGAGATAAGGTGGGGCTTTTGAGTTGCTAAAGTAAGAGGGGTCTGCTATTGAAAGTCAAATAAGGTGGGGCTTTTGAGTTGCTATTATCCTGAGACCTGGGAGTTCCTGGAAGTTACTGCCCATATCTACAGCCCTTTGTTCTGGCCCAGAGCATTCTGATCTCGTGATCATTTAAAGGAATTTGTGGAGTGATGCCTGCAGGACAGAATCCTAAGATAAAGGGGTCATTCGGGACAACTCCGGGGTCTTGGTCAGCCTGGGCATCTCACTGCTGCAGTCGCTTTTGAATGATCTTTAGTAAAATTTTGCTTTTGTGTGATATTAACGATTTTGTTCAATAGTTTCCACATTCAGTTGGATGCCCTTTTTTGGGAATAGGCACAAATACAGATCTCTTCCAGTCAGTTGGCCAGGTAGCTGTTTTCCAAATCTGTTGGCATAAACATGTTAACACCTCCAGTGCTGCATCTGTTTGTTGAAACATCTCTATTGGTATCCCATCAATTCCTGGAGCCTTGTGTTTTGCCAGTTCTTTCAAGGCAGCTTCCATTTTGTCCTTCAATACTGTTGGTTCCTCTTCATATGCAACCTCTTGAAATGGTTGGTCATCTACCAATTCTTTTTTGTATAATGACTCTTTTTTGTTTAATGTAATCCTTCCATCTTCTTTTGATGTTTCCTGCATCGTTTAATATTTTCCCTGTAGAATTTTTCACTATTGCCACTTGAGGCTTGACTTTTTTCTTCACTTCCTTAAGCTTGAGAAACACAGAGCATGTTCTTCCCTTTTGGTTTTCTGCCTCCGGCTCTTTGCACATGTCATTATAACATTTGTTTTTGTCTTCTCAAGCTGCCTTTTGAAATCTTCTGTTTAGATCCTTAACTTCATTATGTCTTCCTTTTACTTTAGCTGCTGGGCGTTCAAGGGCAAGGTAGACTGTCACTTTTGGCATGTAATTTGGTCTTTTCTTTTCTTTTTTTTTGCCTTTTTAATAACCTTTTGTTTTCTTCTTGAATGATGTCTTTTTTATTAGAAAATTTTAATGTACATCACAATGTGATTCATTTTGACATGCTTTTCATTGTGACAATTTTCATATATGCTCATGTTCATATTTGATAAACATTATTCATATAGGCTACCCCTTACCCTCCCCTATGTTCCCCCCCTCCCCCCTTCCCATCTAAGTTTCCCATCCAAGTCTTCTCTATCTTTTACTATGTAGTATTTTTCTATATGTCCTTGGGTTCCATTTCTGTTTAAGATAGAAACTTTTCCTGTAGTGGTCTTTGTTTTTATCTTGTTAGAACAATTACATGCGATTTCTAGTCCATTTAT
>VMDO01034245.1:0-17162 GCA_007922755.1 Pedetes capensis | reverse complement strand
GGCTAGTCCATTTATAAATGAAAAGGATGTTAAAAACAGCAAAACTACCCTATTAAACACAAATACAGTTTCTAATACATTAAGTAACAAATACATTTTTATTATCATTCATGAAGGAGTGACAAATTTTTAAATTAAAAAATGAAGAATATCAGTGGTAAGTTAATAAATGAAAAGCATTTGGTTTATCTAGAGACAGGAGGAATTTGAAAATGTGTTTTCTATTGATGTGTCCTAAATATATAAGAATTTTCATTTCATTTTTCAGGATAATTAAATTAATAAAATGATAAGTGTAGACATATTTAAATCAATGTCATATACATAATCTTAAAATCTCAGGTATAATAAATCAGAAAAGAAATGAATTTTGCATTTCATTATATAATCCTATGTGACAATACAGTAGGGTATCCAAAAAATTTATCGAAGACAAAAGGAGAGTAAAAGTCAATGTTGAAAAAGAATAGTCATGATACATAAAAGGATGTGTTAGGATAATCGTAACATACAGGGAAAAAGAAAAATATTTCTTTAAATGAAGATAAATAAAATTGTTGTGGTCAGTTGTCATTGAATCAAGTCCAACTCATAGCAACCCTATGTACAACAGAACAAAGCACTCTCCAACACTGTGCCATGCCTGGCGCCATGCCAGTTCTTCTCTGCTGTTCATAGGGTTCTTCATGGCTGATTGTTTTGGAATTGTTTCAAGAATGGGTGGCCAGGTCCTTTTCCCATTTTTGCAGCATTAGGGATGCAACATAAGGCCTCAGAGGGCACAGAAGAGCACAATCCCAAATGAGCTAAAACCCAGCCCATGATAAATAAAATATACATAACATAATTATAACCTGATTCACAGATTCAGAAAATAAATTACAAATCTGGATACTATCTTTTCCTCACCAAGTTCAACTGCAACTAAAATCAAATAAATATCTTTGGCAAAGTTTCTGATGATAGAGCTCCTTATCAAAATTAAAATGTTTTCCAAAATCATACTTACCAGTTTTGTGAAGTGATTCATATATGAAACATAGAACAGATAATTATATCAAACTAGTTTCTATTATGGAAATGAACATGGTTTTATTAGTTAAACATAATTTAATGTTTGTATCCTTTATTATCTAAGAAACGCTTGGGCTGTGCATCGGCAGTAATGGCCATATGTGTTTGTAATTAATTACAAATTACCTACCGAAGTAGTTATACCTGGCACAGCTGTTTTTTTCCCCAAAAAACTGCTTTGCTTGAGCAATGAAATGATCATTAATTTTTGCAGCCATATGTACATTCTCTTTTCCATAGTGCATAACTTTAATTACAGATTTGAAACTGTATTCTTTGTTAACGATAATTTGTGTGCACACTTAATCAATGAAATTGAAATATTACATATAAATATTACAATTGCTTTCATTTACCCTAATAGTAGGAGATTTCACATCTAGTGCACTTCCTGTTCTTTCAGGGTTTGTAAACTTGTTAAGTATACCAATCAGAGAATATAATGACAGGGAGGCAACCTTGAGAATTAATATTTCCCCTAATGTGTTTCACCATTTTTCTTTCTCTGAAAAATATGCAGCTGATACAGTTCTGTGAAGCATTTCACTTGCTATAAAAGCACCATGATTATTAACAAAGCAAGTGAAAAGTGTTTTTCAAAGGGTTGGGGGGGGCAGAATTTAATAAGATTAGATAAAATCAAAGTTGGAAAATGCACAAGCAGAGGAAAAGCTCTAGAATCACCTAAAAGCAATATAGGCCTCTTCAAGTAGAAATCAAACAGAAACTAATAAAATTTTCTCTGCCAAAAGTATAACGTCTTTCAAAGAAGAAGGTAACACATGTACTGACCAAAAATGTACACATTTCATGGGAGAGTAAATACATTTTTTGCCTCCTAAATCTATACATGAATAAATATAAGATACATACTTTATGCATGAACAAATCTAACATAAATTATTTCATTTTATTAAAATTCTAATCATTATCTTCAATATGATAAATCATTTAAAATTACAAGAAATTCTATGATATAAGCTTTGATTGCAAATTTAAAATGTAGTTCTCTATCAGCACACCTAAACTTATAAGAAAATAAATAACATTATAATGAAACATTACCTGAAAATATATGTATAAAAGGAATATACACATACATATGTAAACAGTGTACACATTCATATATATGGATCAAATTATTAATCAGTATAGTTGTTGTTTGGTGCCATCCAGTAAGGTCCAACTCACAGAGATCGCATGTACAACAGAACAAAACACTCCCTGACACTGACAGAACTATTATCAGTGCTTCTCTACTATTCATAGGGTTTTCAATGGCAGGTTGTTTCTGGAGTGGGTTGCCTGGTCCTTCTCTCTAGGTGCAGCACTTGGTATTGCTAGGTGTATCTCATCAAGGACTGACTAATCTGACCATGCTTAGCTTCCAAGATCAGGTGCGATCAGACACTTGGGTGCTATGGTTACATAGAACCAATAAAATTATGACATGTACATAGTGCAGTATTATAGAAAGTGTTGATCAAGAGAAATTATCCAAAAATATCTGATATACATAATCACCAAAATATGAAGACTCCATTGAAACTTATCAGATCTGATTAAATTGTTTTTGTCTATGTACTTTGAATGTGAAATGCAGAAACAACATTATGTGTGTTATTTTATATTTTTTTTATATTATTTTGTCATGCCATGAACATGTTCACCTAATATTGCAAAATTAGAAACAAATAATTTTTAAAATCAAAGGTAGCATTGTATAGAAATCATTCTATATTCATCCCTTAGTGTTTGTGAATCCATAGGATTTTCATGGACATTGACATTCTAGGCAACAGTGAGCCAAAATGGACCAGCATAGGCCATTTTGAGTCAGACAATCATATGATCTACTATGCTGGGAATGATAAACTAAAGAGAAATGGGGTTGCATTCATCATCAAAGAAGGCATTTCAAGATCTGTCATGAAACACAATGGTGTCAGTGATAGAATAATATCCATATGCCTACAAGTAAGGACAGTTAATATGACTATTATTCAAATTTATGCACCCATCACTAAGGCCACAAATGAGGAAAGGGAAGACTTCTATCAGCTTCTGCAATCTGAAATAGATCAAGCATGCAATCAAGACATACTGATAATCACTGGTGACTGGAATGCAAATGTTGGAAACAAAGAATAAGGCTCAGTAGTTGGAAAATAAGGTCTTGGTGACAGAAACGAAGCTGGAGATCACATGATAGAATTTTGTCAGACCAATGACCTTTTCATTGCAAATACATTTTTTCAACATCATAAACGAAGACTATACACATGGACTTCACTAGATGGAACATACAGGAATCAAATTGGCTACATATGTGGAAAGAGATGATGGAAAAACTCCGTACAAAATGTCAAAACAAGACCAGGTGCTGACTGTGGATCAGACCATCAACTTCTCATATGCAAGTTCAAACTGAAGCTGAAGAAAATTAGAACAAGTATACGAGAGCCACGGTATGACCTTGAGTATATCCCACCTGAGTTCAGAGACCACCTCAAAAATAGGTTTAATGCATTAGACACAAATGACAGGAGACCAGAAGAGTTGTGGCATGACATAAAAGATATAATTCAAGAAGGAAGCAAAAAGTTCTTAAAAACACAAGGAAAAGAGAAAAGACCAAATTACATATCAAAAGAGACACTGGACCTTGTCCTCGAACGTCGAGCAGCTAAAGCAAAAGGAAGACATGAGGAAGATAAGGAACTAAACAGAAGATTTCAGAAGGCAGCTCAAGAAGACAAAAACAAATATTATAATGACATGTGCAAGGAGCTGGAGGCAGAAAACCAAAAGGGAAGAACACGCTCTGTGTTTCTCAAGCTTAAGGAAGTGAAGAAAAAATTCAAGCCTCGAGTGGCAGTAGTGAAAGATTCTACAGTGAAAATATTAAATGATGAAGGAAACATCAAAAGAAGATGGGAAGAATACACAGAGTCATTATACAAGAAAGAATTGGTAGATGACCAACCATTCCAAGAGGTTGCATACAAAGAGGAACCAATGGTGTTGAAGGACGAAGTGGAAGCTGCCTTGAAAGAATTGGTGAAACACAAGGCTCCAGGAATTGATGGGATACCAATAGAGATGTTTCAACAAACAGATGCAGCACTGGAGGTGTTAATATGTTTGTTCCAACAGTTTTGGAGAACAGCTACGTAGCCAGCTGACTGGAAGAGACCCATATTTGTGCCTATTCCCAAAACAGGGGATCCAAATGAATGTGCAAACTATCAGACAATATCATTAATATCACACATCACCAAAATTCTACTAAAGATCCTTCAGAAGTGACTGTGGCAGTATATAGACAAGGAATTACTGGAAAATCAAGGGGGATTCAGAAGAGGGCGGGGAACCAGGGACATCATTGCTGATGTCAGGTGGATATTAGCAGAAAGCAGAGAATAACAGAAAGAGGTCTATCTATATTTTATTGACTGTGCAGTGATTGTGTGGATCATAACAAATTATGGATAACACTCTGGAAAGTGGGATTACCAGAATACCTAATTGTGCTCATGAGAAATCTGTACATGAACCAGGAGGCAGTTGTGGTTTAAAGTTGAGAAAGGTGTGCGTCAGGGCTGTATACTTTCACCCTATCTCTTCAATTTATATGCTGAGCAAATAATCTGAGAAGCTGGACTTTATGAGGAAGAACGTGGCATCAAGATTGGAGGAAGACTGATTAACAACCTGCGTTATACAGATGACACAACTCTGCTTGCTGAAAGTGAAGAGGATTTAAAACATTTACTGATGAAGATCAAAGATCATACCTTTCAATATGGGTTACAACTAAACATCAAGAAAACAAAAATCCTTACGACTGGATCAGCACACAACTTCACATAAATGGAGAAAAGATTGAGGTCCAAGATTTTGCTTTGCTTGGCTCTATTATCAACACCCGTGGAAGCAGCAGTCAAGAAATCAAAAGACACATTACTCTAGGAAAAGCTGTGGCAAACAATCTCTTTAAAGTATTGAAAAGATTTTTAATTTCATCTAATCCCATTTATCTATTCTTGTCGCAATTTCTTGAGCATTTGGAGTCCTATTAAGGAAATACTTTCCTAACCCTATACGATGGAGTATGTTGCCTACCGTGCTTTCTATAAGTTTTAAGGTTTCTGGTTCTATGTTGAGATCTTTTATCCATTTTGAGTTAACTTTCGTGTATATTGAGTGATGGGGGTCAGCTTTCATTTTTCTGCATGCAGTTGACCATGTTTCCCAGCATCATTTGTTGAAGAGGCTGTCCTTTTTCCAGTTTACTTGCTTTGCTCTTTTGTCAAAACTAAGGTGTGTTGAGGTATTTCTGGGTCTTCTATTCTGTTCCAGATGTTTTCAGGCCTATTTTTGTGCCAGTACCAAGCTGTTTTTGCAACCACTGCTCTATAGTATAGCTTGAAGTCAGGAATTGTGATTCCACCTGAGTTCATTTTGCAGCTTAAGAGTGTTTTGGCTATACATAGTGTTTTGTGGTTCCATATGAATTTTTGGAACATTTTTTCTATTTCTGTGAAGTCAGTCAGTGGAATTTTAATGCGTATTGCATGAAACCTATAGATTGCTTTTGGTAGGATAGCCATTTTTACAATATTAATTCTCCCTATCCATGAGCATGGGAGGTCTTTCCATTTTTCTCTGTCCTCTGCTATTTCTTTCTGTAATGTTTTGAAATTTTCCTTGTAGAGATCTGAAGGGTCTTTGGTTAGATTGATTCCAAGGTATTTAATTTTCTGGTGGGCTATCATGAGTGGTATTTTACTTAAAATTTCCATCTCTTCCTGTTTGGAATTGTTGTAAAGAAAAGCTATTGATTTTTTGTGTTAATTTTGTAGCCTGCAACTTTGCTGAAGGAGTTAATTAGATCCAGAATTTTTCTGGTTGAGGTTTTGGGGTCTTTCAGATATAAGATCATATCATCTGCAAATAATGATAATTTGACCTCTTCCTTGCCAATCTATATCCCTTTGATTTCTTTCTCTTGTCTGATTGCCCTGGTCAGGACTTCAATTACTATGTTGAATAGAATAGGAGAGAGAGGACGTCCTTGTCTTGTTCCAGATCTAAGAGAAAATGAAATTAAAAAGCTTCTGCACAGCAAAAGAAACAATTAACAGAGTCAAGGAAACCCCCACAGAATGGGAAAAAATCTTCGCATTTTATACATCTGATAAAGGTCTAATTACTAGAATTTATAAAGAACTCAAGAAAAAAACTCCCCAAAAAACAAACAACCCAATACACAAATGGGCAAAGGAACTGAGCAGACAGTCCTCAAATGAAGAGGTCCGTAAAGCCATGAAACACATGAAAAAATGCTCGACATCCCTAGCCATTAGGGAAATGCAATTCAAAACAACTCTGCGTTTTCACCTTACACCAGTAAGAATGGCCAAGATCAATTAAACAAGCAACAACAAATGCTGGCAAGGTTGCGGGGGGAAAAGGGAACACTCTTACATTGTTGGTGGAGCTGTAAATTGGTGCAACCACTGTGGAAATCAATATGGAGGTCCCTTAAAATGTTAAAAATAGTCTACCATATGACTCAGCTATAACACTATTGGGAATTTACCCAAAGGGAGATGGGTCATCATACCACAGAGACACCTGCCTCTCCATGTTCAATGCAGCACTTTTCACAATAGCAAGGATATAGAATCAACCAAAGTGCCCTTCAACAGAAGGATGGATAAAAAACTATGGTATATATACACAATGGAATATTACTCAATAATCAAGAAAAATGAAATAAGGTCATTCGCAGCAAAATGGATGGAATTAGAGAGAATTATTTTAAGTGAACTAACACAAGCTCAGAAAGAGAAACACCACATGTTCTCACTCATGTGGGAGCTGATTCAATATTATAAGAAGGAAAAATCCTATTCAAAGGGTGGATCAAAATAAAAGGGGAAAAAAAGATAAGAATTGTGTCAATTTAAATGGTCTAGAAAATGCATGTAATTGTTCTAACAAGATAAAAACAAAGACCGCTGTAGGAAAAGTTTCTATCTTAAACGGAACTGGAACTCAAGGACATATAGAAAAATATTACCAAGTAAAAATTAGAGAAGACTTAGCTGGAGGGGGAAGCATAGGGGAGGGTAAGGGGTAACCTATATGAATAATGTTCATCAAAATGCATATATGGAAATGTCACAATGAAAAGCATGTCAGAATGAATCACAATTAAGGTGTACATTAAAATTTTCCGATAAAAAAGACAGAAATCCAAAAGAAAAAAGAAAAGTATTGAAAAGCAAAGATGTCACATTGAAGATGAAGGTGCGTCTGACTCATGCCATGGTCTTTTCATTGGCATCATATAGTTGTGAAAGCTGGACATTGAACAAGGGAGACAGAAAAGGAATTGATGCTTTTGAATTGTGGTGCTGGAGACGTCTATTGTATATACCATGGACTGTCAAAAGAACCAACAGATCTGTCCTAGAAGAAGTGCAAGCAGAATGCTCCTTGGAAGCAAGAATGGCCAGACTGCATGTTACATATTTCAGACATGTAGTGAGGAGAGATCAATCCCTGGAGAAGGACCTCATGTTTGGGAGAGTGGTAGGTCAACACAAAAGAGGAAAACCCTCCACCAGATGGATTGACACAGTGTTTGCAACAATGGGCTTAAACATAAATAAGATCGTTTGCCTGGCATAAAATCGGGAAGTGTTTTGATCCACTGTACATAGGGTCACTATGAGTCAGACTCGACTCGACGGCACCTAACAACTAGAACAAGTGTTTGTGAGCTATTAGTTCAATATTCCGACGGATACAAAAATCCATTAATGTTCAATTTGTTATATAAAAATCATAGCATTTGCATATAATCTATATGAAACCTATACACTCCAAATCATCACTTGTTGTAGTTGTTAAGTTCCTTTGAATCGAGTCTGACTCATAGCCACTCTATGTACAACAGAATGAAACACTCCCTGATTCTGTGCCAGGCATATGATCTTACTTATGTTTAAGCCTATTGTTGCTGGCAGTGTGTCAATCCATGGAGGTGAGGGTTTTCATTTTTTTGTTGACCCTCCACTCTCCCAAACATGGTGCCCTACTCCAGTGATTTGTCCCTCCTGACTACATGTCCAAAATACATAACATGCAGTCTATCCATCCTTACTTCCAAGGAGCATTCTGTTTGGACTTCTACTAGGACAGATCTGGTGATTCTTTTGACAGTTCTTGGTATATTCAATATTCTTCTCCTGCACCATAACTCAAAACCATAAATTCTTCCCCTGTCTTGTTTGTTCAATGTCCAGCTTTTACAACCATATGAGGTGATTGAAAAATATCATGGCATGAGTCAGGCACATCCTTGTCTTCTAAGTGACATCTCTATTTTGCAACACTTTACAAAGGCTTTTTGTCACAGTTGTTCCCAATGCAATGTGTCTTTTAATTTCTTGACTGCAGCTTCCATGGGTGTTAATTATAGACCCAAGTAAATCAAAATTTGGACAACCCCAATCTTTTCTCCATTTATCATAAGATAGCTTACTGACCCAGCTATAAGGATGTTTGTTTTGTTGATGTTGAGGCACCGTCCATACTGAAGGTTGTGTTCTTTGACCTTCATAAGGAAATGTTTCAAATCCTCTTCACTGTCAGCAAGCAGAGTTTGGTCATCTGCATAATGGAGGGTGTTACTGAGTATTCCTCCAATCTTGATGCCACATTCTTATTCATAAAGTTCAACTTCTTGATTTATTTGCCCAGCATAGAGAATGAAGAGGTGTTGTGAAAGGATGCAACCCTGACATATACCTTTCTCAACCCATTAAAATGTCAATTCTATGTAAATAGCTGTTGTATTATATTTGTAAAAAATAATGATGAGAAAAAAGTCTGTAGATGTTCAGTGTAGATGCAATTACTGTTTTTCAATATTTACAATCAGTGAGTGGTTGAATCCACACATATTTAACATGAAGAAACAGAGAGAAGACTGTATATAAAATGAAATTATAGGTATTAAAAACCAATATTCCATCATATCTTTTATATGATTTCAGATTAACATTTGGGACTGAAATTTAATGAAATCCTTATATGTTGAATGATAATCACTTAAAACCTAATTACTTCATTGTTGTTGTTGTTAGGTACTGTCAAGTCGGTATCCGACTAATAGCGACCCTCTGTACAACAGGGGAAACACTATTGTCAGTGCTTCTCTGCTGTTCATAGGGTTTGCAATGGCAGATTGATTTTTGGGAGGGGGTTGCCAGGTCCTTCTCCCAAGCCTACAGCTTCTGGTGTTCCCAAGTGGTCTCCCATCCAGGCACTAACCAGGCCCGACCCTGCTTAGCTTCTGAGATCTGATGGGATCAGATGCCACAGGGCTACCCGCTGCAGGCTAATTACTTCATTAGATGGATGGAATCCTATTATCTATTTTTTCATTAAAAGAAGAGAGTTCAGAAAAAAATAAAGTAATTAGAAAGTGCACATTTGTAATTTGCAATTTTATTTGCATTGACGAATCTTTCAATAAAAAATTTAAAAAATCAGTACCTCTAAATCATAGCATCTTTTGAAATTCAGAATCTACATACTTTCCTTATTAGTAGAAGAATGTTCACAGCAAAACAAATAGTGACACATTGATTTTATTTTTTCCTGTGGTTGAACCCATGGGCCTCATACATAGTGAACAAGTGCTCTGCCACTGGAGTGCACCTTTAATGCCTTTTTATTTTATTTTATATATTTTTCCCTTTATTGGTAGATGTTGGTGGGGTACAGAGTAATATAACACTTTCTTTTTCCACAGTGCAACTATTATTTCACATTTGGTGACAATTTTATCAACTTACAAAGTTTATGGAACATTTTGTCTAATAAGTGGTACAACTTGTATGCATATGTGGACTATATTCCCTTAACTTTTCCATGTACTAATGAAGTTACATCATTAACATCCTCTCCACCTTTATCCTTTTACATTGTTTCTCCTCCCCTTACCACCTTCCACAAATTTTCCTTCCCTTTATTAATCCTCTCCTCCTTCTTTCTACTTTATATTTTCCTTCTTTCATTAAATTTAATTGTGCATTTTTATATGTCTACTTATATATAGGTGTTTTCTTCCTTTAAGTAATATTCAGTTCCCATATATGAGTGAGAACATGTTGCATTTCACTTTCTGAGCCTGTGTTCATTCACTTAATGATATTCTCCAGTTCCATCCATTTTGCTGCAAATGACATTATTTCATTTTTTTAATTGCTGAGCAATATTCAATTGTGTATATGTATCATAATTTTTATTCATTCTTCTGTTGATGGCCATCTTGGTTGGTTCCTCAGCCTAGCTATCATGAAAAGCGCTGCATTATATATGAAGATGCTGGTGCCTCTGGTTTGAAGACTTGTCTCTCTTTGGGTATATTCCCAAGGATATTATAGCTGGGTCATATGATATTTCTATTTTTAGTTTTCTGATGTAATTCCATATTGGTTTCCAAAGTGGTTGAACCAAATTACAATCCCTCCAGCAGTGTAAGAGGTTTCCTTTTACTCCACAACCTCGCCAGCATTTATTATTATTTGTTTTGTTGATTTTGGCCATTCCTACTGGAGTTAGGTAGAATCTCAGATTTGTTTTGATTTGTGTTTCCCTAATGGCTGGGATATTGAGCATTCTTTCTTGTGTTTCATGGTCTTATGAACTTCTTCACTTGAGAACTGTCTGTTCAGTTCCTTTGCCCACTTTTGTATTGTGTCATTTGTTGTCTTGGGATTTGCTTTCTTGAGTTCTTTGTAAATTCTATAAATTAGTCTTCTATCAGATGTGTAGGATGTGAAGATTTTCTTGAATCAAGTTCTCCCTAAGGTGTGCAGGCTACCTTTGAATGGAACTTGCAGTCTTCCTGCCTCAGTCTCCCAAGCATGCTCTAAGTCACCCAGCATAACAGTGATTATTTTTAAGTGAATTTCAAAATATATAGAGATTTTGATTATATAATAAAGTCTTGCTTTTTCATTAAAAAAAATCTTTAGTTATTGTAGCCCATAGCTGTAGCCTCCTTGCATCCAATCTCATCAGGTCAAATGAGTTAAGCAGGGTTGGGCTTGGTTAATGCTTCAGTGGGAGACCACTTAGGAACACTGAGTGCTGTAGTATTTGGAAAAAAACCTAGCAGCCTACTCCAAAAAAACAATTAACCATTGAAAACTCTTTGAATGGCACAGAAGCACTGATAATATTGCCAGGTGTGGCACTGTGCCAGGGATAGTTTCATATGTTGTACATATTGTTACCAGGAGTCAGATCTGGCTCTATGGCACACAACAACAAAAACAGAGTATTGTATTATTTAATGGCTCAGATGCAAAAAAGATAATCAGTGATATTATTAGTTGAATAATTAATATTGAGAAGATACAAAAATTCAAACAAATTCTTAGCTGGGCCTGGTACCTCATGCATTTAATCCAAAGAACTCAGGAGGCAGAATAGGGAGCATTTCAAGTTAGATGCTAGAGACAGCTTGTTTAATTTAGGGAACTCTTTATGTTTAATAGACAGTAAAAAAAATGGACAATTGTAGAACACTTGCAAAGCATTAATGAAATCTTGTGCTCAAGCCCCTTGTATGACAATAGTAAAAAATGTCTTAAACCAAAAAAAAATATACCTTAAGTTCTTCTTATAGTGGTTCCTTATTGTTGTTGTTGTTGTTAGGTGCTGTTGAGTCGGTATCCGACTCATAGCGACCCTCATAGGGTTTTCAATGGCAGACTGTTTCGGGATTGCCTTGGGAGAGGATTGCCAGGCCCTTCTCCCATTTTTGCGAAGCTGGGAATTGAACTCGGGACCTCAGAGACTGCAGCGCAGCACTCTACCAACTGAGCTAAATCCCAGCCCCATGGTTCCTTATATTATATACTTATATTGGTTGGAAATGTAGCTCAGTGTTACAGTACTTGCCCAGCATGCACAACTCCCTATGTTACATTTCTAGCACACACACACACACACAAAGGTAAATATTTATCATTCAAAATCTTCTCAAAATCACATGCTCAATATAAAAAATTAGTTCTATATTTGTTTTAATAAAATCAGAGTGTGTGTGCAGTTATATCTGAAGGAGTAGGCATTTCACACTTATGTTTTACACAGTACTCTTCATTGAATACCCAAAGAAACAGATGTCACATCAGGAACAGACAGCATCTATGACACTAAAGATAGGGGAAATATATTCTAAGAATGATAAGTGTCACAGTAAAAAGTATGAAAATATGTTAGTAGATTAAAATATGATTAAGTAAATACTATCAACTCTATGCCTGCAGCCGTATCTCTGTGGCATCCGATCCCATCAGATCTCAAGCAGGATCGGGCCTGGATAGTACTTGGATGGGAGACCCCCTGGGAACACCAGATGCTGTAGGCTTAAGAGACAGACGGACCTGGCAACCCACTCCCAAAAATCAATCTCCCATTGAAAACCCTACGAACAACAGAGAAGCACTGACAATAGTGTTTCTCCTGTTGTAGGCAGGATCTCTATGAGTCAGGTACAGACTTGAAGGCACCTAACAACAAAAACAACATCAACTTTATATCAACAGCTGAAATTGTGAAAGTAGAAACCAGGATATTTTGGGTTGAAGAACCAATGATGATAAGTCAAAATAAGCCTATAAACAAGTCCTCTAATTTATCCCAGTAAACATATAAGAAAGAGGTTGAGATATGGCAAGAGTGATGACTTTTGGAACCTGAACTTGGTTTTGCTGGAAGAATTAGAAAGACGATGCTAAAAGAAAGACCAATATTATTATAATCAGGGTAGAATAAGTTTAAAAAAAATAAGAAATTTAGAGGTAAGAAGAAAAAGAAATTTGAAAGAAATATAAAGATCAAGAGAGAAAGAACATATTAAAGACAGATGAATTAGGATGATTATAAATAAAGTCTATAACTTTGAATCTCTAATAGAAATATAAAATAAAGACAAGGATAAAGCATTTGGAAATGAGCTTTGTTAGGCCACTTGAGTTGTTATATATTCAAGAAGTTATATTTTTAAATTTATAATAGATGTAGTGTAAACAGAAAACACAACAAAGGAAACAATAGTACAGCATGTGGCAGATTGGACAAGGTAAAAAGAAGTGTGACTCTGGGAAAAGTAACAGGAAGACAGAATGTTATGTCAAATATTATGATTCATTAAAGACCAGGTAGGAAAAAGATAAAATAATATAAAAATTATGATGTCAATAAACTTGGCTACTTGATAAAACAAGCAAAAAGATAAAAATTCTTGGGAACACATGACTAAAACTCTCTGGAAATAAATAGAGATCTTGAAACTGTATACCTGTTGAAGATATTGACCGTAAATTTTCATAACTCCCTACAAATGATATAAGAGGCCAAACAGTATTATTTCTGAGTTCCTGAAAACATTCACAGAAGAAATGTCTCTGTAAAATTTCATACATTTGAAAAAGAGAGCTGAAAGGGGAGAACCCTCAACTCATTCTGATGCCAGCATTAACCTGATAACATCTGAATAAAGATATGATCATTTTAAAAACTAAAAGAATTTATGCTAATGAAAATAAACCAAAAATTTTCAAATAAAATTTTGCCAGTCGTATGTATTATAAAACAAGAATAATGCATCATGAGTAATTTGTGATTTTTTCCTAGAATGGAAAGTAAATTTAACATTTTAGTTTAA
Source organism: Pedetes capensis (assembly GCA_007922755.1). Classification (NCBI taxonomy): domain Eukaryota; kingdom Metazoa; phylum Chordata; class Mammalia; order Rodentia; family Pedetidae; genus Pedetes; species Pedetes capensis. The sequence goes on along the minus strand of VMDO01034245.1, from coordinate 3,325 downwards.
TTAGTTCTATTCAAAATAATGACAAGAAAAAAGTAGGAAAAACACATCATAAGTTAGGTGTCTCCCATCTTTTGATATTCTGGGTACCACTGAGTAAAGAGGAATTGCCTAAGGCTGCATATAAATCACATAATGTAGTTAGCATATCTTCATAATAAAGGAGGTAACCAAGAAAGTAAATGCTTAGATTTTGTGGAATCATATTATTTGCTGTCATGGGCTGGACTGTGGGTAGGATGTGGCTGGCGGAAATAGAAAAAGCATATAACACAAATTCTGTATTCATTGATGATAAAACAGTGCAGTGAAGTAGGAATAGAAGATTAATTCTTCAATTTGATATAGAATCTGTAAGTGAAAAAGATGTACAGATGAACATTAAACTTAATTGTGGAAGGCTTTCTGTAGTACAAAAAAAAAGATACAGATGACAACTCTTACCAAATTTTATACAATAATGTACTCAAGTTTCTAGCCAGTGTTATAGTTCAATTAAAAAATGTCTATAGATTATCAGAAAAATTGGATAATCTATTTAGATCTAATGAATTATGTAACAAAGCTACTAGCCTTATTAAGAACCACTTAAAATCTAGCAGGATATGGTATTAATATATAAAAATTGTATTTCTCTGTAGTAGCTATTAAAATTTGTAAACTTAAATCAATATTACTATTTATAGTGGCATAAAGTAAAAAATATTTAGGGATAAATATGATATTTTTCTGAACACTTTGGAAGTCAGTGATCAATAGCACTCAAGCTAAAATGTATTCCATCAAGTGGTGACAAATGGCAAAGGAATTTTTTCCAGTACTATGTTGCCACATGTGGCTATTCTCTACCAGGAAGATATTCTCTGAAAATTATGGGGTGGAAATTTGCAAGCACATAACACATCTTGAATTATAAACTTATGTGGAGATGACACACAATGTTTTCAATAGACTCTAGCATCTCTACATCAGATATCACAATAGCTTCTCATTCTCTATAAGCATATCCAAACTCTATTAATGGAATATTTGTTCTCATATTTCTTCCTCCATGGCACAGTTTAGCTGTGTATTTGATTTCCCATACTCAAGAGAGACACATTTTTGGTAACTCATTGCCCTAAGATTCCCCAACATATTATGATGAAGATGTGTGTGGCCTTAGGTTCAGCTTGGGGACAAGATGACTTTAGCCACATCATTCATCATTATCTCTTCACTTAAGTCCCTGTAGTAAAGAGGGTTTAAATACTCATATTTATTGTGGCCTTATTAATCATACATAAGATATCAGTCTAGTTGTCCATAAATTGATTAATGGATAAGGAAATTATGTTATATATACACAATGGAATACTATTCAGGCATTGGTTTTAGATGCTGTCAAGGACTCATAGTAACCCTCACAGGGTTTTCAATGGCCGATTGTGTCTGGATTGCTTCTAGCATGGATTGTCACATCCTTCTCCCATTTTTGTGGTGCTGGGGATTGAACCTGGGTCCTCACAATGTGGAGCAGCACTCTACCAACTGAGCTAAACCCCAGCCCAAATTTAAATGGCTGGATTTTAAAAATCCAATCTGAGCATGTCTTTCTCATGTTGTTTTTGTTGTTGGGTGCCACTGATTTGAGTCTGACTCAAAGTAATTCTATATACCTACCCATAGGGTTTTCAATGGTTGGTTATTTTGAAATTATTTTGGGAGTGAGCTGCCAAGTCCTCTCATTTTTGCAGTGCTGGGGATCAAACCTAGGGCCTCAGAAAGCACAGAGTTGCACTCTATGAATAGAGCTAAATTCCAGCCCATAATGTCTTAGTCCATGCAAAAATTCTTGGCAAAGATTGCTGCACTGAATTATCTGCAAGTTGGACACTTCTCTGCTCAACAGTCAGCTATGTGGCATTTCCAATATCTATTCCACACTCTTCCATCAGAAAGAATAAGAACACCAACCAAAGCACTATTTAGTCTTACCTCCCACCATGCAGTCTCTAAATATTCATTAATAGTATGTAGATTGGGGACATTTATGTCCATTCCTCTTTTCAAGTCTTAGGCTAGAGCATGCTCTGCTAGCACTAGTTTGAGCCATTTTCTCTTATCTTCTACATTGGCTCTTAGGTCCCTTTGCCATTCTCTTTCTGAAAGCCTTGTGTCAGTTAAAATACCAACCTCCTTATCACAATCTGTCAAAATGATGAATAATCTGAGATTTTTTACTCTATTTATAAGCTCAGAAGTTAACCTTTGTTAGTCAGCTTTTGCAGCTGTGGCAAAATGTCTGACAGAAACAACTCATGGGAAAAAGATTTTTTTGTGATTCATGGTTCACATTTTAGTCATAGAGAAAGGGCAGGTATGGTGGTGTGTGAGGTGGCAGGGCCTATGACATAGGATCTCACATCACAGTGATCAGAAATCAGAGCGATTATTGGAACCAGGGGTCCAGGTGAAAGCTCCAAAGGTTTGGCTCCAGTTACCCACTTCTGTAAAGCTAGGTACCATCTTCCAAATTCAACAGCTTCTGCAAATAGTGCCACCAGCTTGTGATCAAAGCATTTAAACACATGACATTTAGGGGATATTTTAGATTCAAACCATAAACCTTTCACAATTTTATAATGCTGGTAGAAGAGAGGAGACCACCCTGGCAGGGAGAAGGGACATTGTTATCCACAGCCAAGTAAGAGAAAAATGAGCTTCATGTTCACAAATGTTCTTTAAGTGAGTGTTACACATGCCACTGGTTTATATCACAGATGATGAACTTCCTATCTAGGAAACTTGAACCTTTTATAGTCATCTGAGAGGAAATCTGCCTACCAATGCCTTGGGCAACAAGATTTCCCTAACATTTGTCCTGGGGAGGGGGGCATTTTAATTTTAGGCAAGAAAAGAAATCTTTTATCTATTATTCCAGAGGAACAAATTATTTATATCTCAAATTGTTCATTACACAAACATCCATAAAATAGGAGTCTGGAACAGAAGTTCCCTCTAATCACAGCTTATGTTATATACAAAATATGGGAATCTATGATGCTTACATCTGTGTATATTTTTGTGTTACCATATTTACCTCCTTAATTATAAAATAATATTTTTATTTTATTACCTGCAACTTAATACATTGCTTATTTTCTTCTGATAATGAATTTTACACTATGAATCTGGTTTTACTGTATTTTGAAACTTCTATTCAGAAAGAGTAAAATGTATATTATATATAATACACAATTATGTTTATGAACTACTGGTGCTTTTTCTGTGAGCCATTTGTGATTTTGCAGCCATAAACACAACTTGTACTATTTGGCTTTTATTA
>VMDO01034244.1:0-17157 GCA_007922755.1 Pedetes capensis | reverse complement strand
TTTCCTAAAGTATCTCTGACATAATGAAATGTAAATGGTTGCATTTCACAATTGAATTTTACCATATGTTAAGTAGATTTTTTAAATCTTGAATTTGTTCAAACAAATACAAAGCATAGTTTCAATTGCTAATGAGATGGATAATTCTTTCATTTAGTCATTCATTTTGAAGTATGTACCATGTGAATATTAATTCAATCTAACTGTTCAAATTGTTTTCATTTTCTCTTAAAATTAAGTTATCGTCTACTTTATATTAATCTGATATTTAACAATAATTTAAACTACTTTAACCAATTTTTAAAAATTGATCATTAAGTTAAAGGCACAAAGAGAATTTGAGTGTCAGTGAACACAGAAGACCAAGAAATATATGTTGATGATATATTAATTACATAGGTTTGATTAGATCAAGAGATAACAGAAACCTTCTGTTTGCAAGGTAGTTTGGTATACTTACTTAGTTGGGCAATCAGATGGATTTAGGTTGTAAATTCCAAAAGCACTTCCTAGATATGTGAATTTAGTTGTGTTAATCTCTTTAAGCCTTCCTTTATCTGTACTATGTAAAAATAATATCAACTTTATAGAAAAGTTATTAGAAAAGCTATAAAAATATATTAAAATAAGAGAAAACATAAATATATATCATAATGATGTGCTTCAAAATCTCACAAAAACTGTAGCAATCCAAATTCAAAATTAGTAGAAAGAAGTCAAAGCTGGGCGCAGTGACACACGCATACAATCCCAGTGACTTGGGAGGCAGAGGCAGGAAGAACACAAGTTGAAGACCAGAGAAAGTCTGCACTTTAGTGAGACCCTGTCTCAAAAAAGTAAAAAAAAAAAAAAAAAAGGCTGAGGATGCAGCTCAGTGCTACAGCACTTGTAAAGCATGCAAGTGTGAGGTACTGGGTACAACCTACATTACCACAGAAAGAAAGAAAGAAAAAGAAAAAGAAAAGAAAAGAAAGAAAGAGAGAAAGAAAGAAAGTAGAAAGAAAAGTAAAATAAAGATCAGGATGAAAATTATGAAAAGTAGACTAAAACACAACACAAAGATCAGTGAAACTAAGAGCTGGTTTTTATGAAATGATAAATGATATTGATAAACCCTTAGCCAACAAACCAAAGGAAAAGAGAGAAGATCAAAATTAATCAAATTAGAGATAAAATAGGGTATATTACAATAGAAACCAGTAAAATCCAGAGGATCATTTCTTAGTATTTTGAAAATCTACTTTGTAATACACTGGAAAATATGCAGGGAACAAATTTATAGATACATATGACCTAACAAAATTGAACCAAGAGACATAAGTAACCTAAAGAATCTATAATAAGCAATGAAATTGAAATAATAATAAAATGTCTCTCAACAAAGAAAAGTCCAGGACCAAATGGATATTAATGAATTCTACCAGACTTTTAAATAAAAACTAACATCAATGCTCCTGAAACTCATCCAGAAAATATGAGAAGGAATGCTATCAAACACATTCTATGAAGCCAGTATAATCCTGATACAAAACCAGATAAGTGCACAATAATAACAAAAAGAAAAACAAAACAAAAAAATCAGTAAGTTTCTTCAACGAACATCAACACAAAAATCTTCAGTAAGATACTTCCACATCATATTCAGCAACACAATAAAAAGATCATATGCCATAATCAAGTTGGTTTTATTTTGAGGGGCAAGGGTTATTTCAAGAATTCAAAGATCATTCAAATCAACAGACATAATATAGCACATAAATAAAATGAAAGATAAAATCACATGACAAACTCAATAGATGTAGAAAAGTGCTGCTCTGCACCCTCTGAGGACCTGGGTTACAACCCCAGCACTACAAAAATGGGAGAAGTACATGGCAATCCACTCCCTAAGCAATTCCCAAACAATCAGCCAGTGAAAAGCCTGTGAGGATCACTATGAGTTGGACCTAACTTCACAGCACCTAACAACAATAATAATAACAAAAAAAAAATTTACAAAGCAACAAACTAAAAATCCAATAAATAATGGTAGCTGAAGCATATTAACTACAGAATTGCTTCATTAAAATTTAATATTCTCTTCAATACACACAATTGACTAATTTGCTAGTTGTTAGATGCCATCAAGTCGGTGTCTGACTCATAGTGACCCTCATAGGGTTTTTAATGGCTGACTGTTTTGGGATTGCCTTGGGAGTGGATTGCCAGGTTCTTCTCCCATTTTTTGTGGTGCTGGGAATTGAACTCAGGACCTCAGAGACTGCAGCACAGTGCTCTACAAACTGAGCTAAATCCCAGCCCAATTGACCAATAGGAAAGGAAATACAAGACCTTTCCACTTTAACAACTTTCTTAGATACTTTGCGAAACAATCTTGAAGACATTGCCTGTATATTATTTAATGTCTTTTATTTTAGGACTCAATAGATTTATTCCTGATTTAAATATGAGAAAAATCAAGTTTTTTTCTTGGAGATTAATGTGAATACTTATTCTTATAAAAGTAAAAAAAAATTTCTCATCATATTTCTATTAGAAAAAAATATAGTAATTTAAGTCTTAAGATTTGGGCATTGTTACCCAACCTCCAGCATTGGTGAAATAATTTCTTCTATTTACCTGAAATGGATTCTATTACAGTGTGTACTCCATTTTGTAAATTAGACTGAAAATTATGAATAGACCAAAGCAAGTTGGACATAAATTTTTGTAGGAAAAACACAGAGAAGGTACTTGAAATAACATTGAAGAATGTCTATGATTTTTACAGGTGATGTAGAAGTGAGAACCTGTGTCACTTCTGTAGAATGGGAATGATTTAAAGTAGAAATAGTCAAGACATGCTTTGTAGAATGATGTGGAGAACTACATGAACTATGAAATGTGTTGAGTTAAAATCAATACTCCGGGAAGTCTATTCACACTTCTGTAGTTATGATATTGTACAACCATACTGACATTCACAAAGATAGTATTTTAGCATTGTGAAATTCTCAGCCATCGAAGAAAGATTTAATAATGTGCAATGAATTGCAATTATAAAGTGTATCATTGTTACTTGGAATAGGTGTCCCATCACATAAAGTTTTAAGTTTTTGTTTTTGTTTTTGTTTTGTAGTACAGGGATATTGAACCCAAGTTCTTACAAATGCTAGGCAAGTGTTCTGCTACACAGTTGCACACCCAGACCCTGTTTTATTTTTTATTATAAGACAGGATGTCTCAATAAATTGTGCTGAGTGCCTCTGGCCTCAAACTAGTGATCCTCCTGCCTCAGCTTCTGGAGTTCCTGAGATTACAAGTGTGAACCATAATAAGAGCCAGTTGAACATTTTATTTTGTTAAAGGATTTTATTTGAAATTTCTTTGAGATTATTCAAATAAGTTAATCTCTGGGTAATTAAATCTTTGAGGGTAGAAGCATTTTTACTCATTTGTAACATCTAAGTACTGGAGGTCAAAAACTAAAAATTTTAAATGGATATACCTAATAACATGTCGCTGAATTCAGATCACCAGAGTGTTTAAAAAATAAAAATGAAATCCAGCTGGGTGCAGTGGTACATGCCTGTAACTACAGCGGGTCAGGAGGCGGAGGCAGGAAGATCGCAAGTTCAAGACCAGAGGCAGTCTGCCGTAATTTAGCTAGACCCTGTCTCAAAAAGTAAAAAGAAAAAAAAGGGCTTGGGGCGAAACTCAATGGTCCAGCACTTGCAAAGCACACAGGTGCAAGGCCCTGGGTTCAACCCCCAGTACCACAAATAAATAAATAAATAAATAAATAAATAAATAAAATAAAATAAAAATGAAATCTTCACATTTATATTTTTTATATCCTCATTAAAGGAATTCTCCCTAACCATGTATGTATATGTATATATATGTGTGTATATATATATATATATATATATATATATATGCCCTTAACAGAAATTAAAGGACAAATGGAAACAGATCTAGCAATCACATTTAAATATGAATTTTTTTTGCTGAGAGCTGTGGCACACACCTATAGTCTCAGTGACTTGGCAGCCTGAGGCAGGAGGATCCTCACTTCAAAGCTAGAGGCAGCTTGAGCAAAGGATGAGAACTTGTCTCAATTCAAAAACATGCTGGCAGAGTGCAACTCAGTGGTAGACTAGTTGACTAACATAAGCAATTTCCTGTGCTCAACCTCATAGTACTGAAAAAAAAAAAACTTAAATGTAACTAGAGCCTGGGTTTGTGGTGCTTGCCTGTTATTCTAACATCTTGGGAGGGTAACCAAAGGGATGGATAGTTCCAGGCCAGAAGCAGGCCACACAATTAAGCAGTGAGAGCCTGACTCAAAATACAAATAAAATTGGGCTGGGAGTGCAGCTCAGTGGTAAAGCACTTGCCAAATATATGTGTGGTCCTAGATTCAACACCCAAGTAGCACAAAAAAAAGTAATTATGTTGAAGTCAATCCATAATTTTTAAAATAGATGCTTTTATTAGTACTTTCAATGAAGGAAACTTGGAAAGTTTGAAAAAAAATCTGTAGATACTTGGATGACATAACTAAAATTCCACTTCTCTAAACAGCCACTTTGTTTGGTAGTACATTTCCTTCTCAACTTAGTTTCATGTATTTTCTTTAATAATTATGAGCAAGTTGTATACACATAACTTTATGTACTAAAGGTTATTTTTTCTTCAAAATTATCCCAGATTTTTCTTTTGCCTAAAGTAATATATGCTTATTAAATAAAATTGGAAAATATTAAATGTAAAAATGTGGCCAATATCATGAACATGTTTACTCTTAGCAATATTCTTATTTTGTTGATGTATGGTATTGATCTTTTTATCCTCATGTTTTTCATGATTGAAAATACACCCCTTTTTAATAAATGGTGCTGGAAGAACTGGATATTCTCATGTAGATGACTGAAATTAAATCCCTCTCTCACCTTGTACAAAAATCAGTTCAAAATGCATCAAAGACTTCAATGTAAAACCTGAACTTTGAAACTGCTAAAAAAAACAAAGGGAAAACACTTCAAGACATACGACATAAGCATACACAAGGACTTTTAGAATAGGACCCCAAAAGAAGAAGAAACAATAGCAAGAATTGACAAATAGGATTTCATCAAATTAAAAAGCTATTGCACAGGAAAGGATACAATTATCAGAATGAAGAGACAGCCTTCAGAATGAGAGAAAATCTTTGCCAGGTATCCATCAGACAAAGGATACATAGCTACAATATACAAAGAGCTCAAAAAATTAAACACTAAAAAACTAAACTATCCAATCAAACAATGGGAAAAAGAACCGAACAGAGATGTCTCAAAACAAGACATACAAATGGCCATCAATCATATGAAAAAAAAAATGTTCAATATCCTTAGCCACCAGGGAAATGCAAATCAAAACTCTATTGAGATACTATCCCACTCTAGTCTGAATGGCTACCACCAACAAAATAAACATCAACAAATGCTGGTGAAGATGCAGGGAGAAAAGAACGGTTACGCTGCTGGTAGAAATGCAGATTAGTGCAGCCACTATGAAAATCAGCATGAAGGTACCTCAAAAAACTAAAAATGGAACTTCCATATGACCTGGCTGTCTTATTCCTAGACATATATCCAAAGTTATTATACCATAGATATACTTGTTCACAGTTATGGTATATATACAACATGGAATTTTATTCATACAAAATTATGGCATGCAATGGAAAATGAACGGAACTAGAGATCATCATTTTAAGTGAAATCTGCTGCCATAGAACCTTGGCATCCAATCTCACCTGATCTTGGATGCTAAGCAGGATTGGCCTGGTTAGTCCTTGAATACGAGATGCTGCAGGCTAGGAAGAAGGACCAGGCAACTCCTGAAACAATCAGCCATTGAAAACCCCACAAATAGCAAAGAAGCGCTGACAATAATCCCAGGCATGGCATGGCAGAGAGTGTCACGAAGTATTTTGTTCTATCGTAAATTAGGGTCACCATGAGTTGGACTCAACAGCCCCTAACAACAACTACAAGCCAGACTCACAAAGATAAATATCACGTTTTTTCTTATCTGTGGATATTGTTGTTGTTGTTAGGTGCCGGTGAATCGGTATCTGACTCATAGCGACCCTCATAGGGTTTTCAATGGCAGACTGTTTCGGGATTGCCTTGGAAGTGGATTGCCAGACCCTTCTCCCATTTTTGTGGTGCTGGGAATTGAACTCGGGACCACAGAGACTGCAGCGCAGCGCTCTACCAACTGAGCTAAATCCCAACCCTGTGGATATTAGACTTCATTATATATTCATTATTAAAACATACAGATCATGAAAGTAGATAGGATTTACACAGAGATAATGGACTAAAGGAGGCAAGAAGAAAGGATAATGGGGGGGGGAAACATATCACATGTGTTGCCCTTATGGCAAAATTGGGATGTACAATGTATAGATACACAGACTGACAAAAAGACATGCAAGTAGAAAGGAAACAATTGGTGGGCAGGGAGGAGATGGGGGAGGAGGGCCATCAGAGGGTCAGGGAGAAGTTAATTCGAGCAATGTACAATGAAATGCATGCATGGAAAGGCCATAATGAGACCCATTAAGTTGTAAGAAGTTAAAACAAATAAAAAATACACAATTATTTTTAGCATAATTATTGTATAGGTTCAACATGACCTAACCACAGCTGTCTTGAGTCCTAACCAACACGACAGCCCCTCAGTAGCCCTGGCTGGTTTTCCCTTCATAGTTTCTCAGCAACCTATAAATACATAAAACCATTAGTGTGGTATGTGAAACTTTACAACCCCACATAGCCACCAGAAATGTTGCCAACTCTTTGACTTTAGCCTGAGATAACCCAGGCACATTCCAGTATGTATGAAGTCAATTTTGTCCTGATAATTTTATAAGCCCTCATGTGTCCAACCTACTTTATAAGGCCCCACTTTCTGCAGACTATTGTATCTTCATGGCACACACCCTCCTGATCCACTTGGTCTTGCTGCCACTGAGGACCACAATTCTGTCATTAAGTCCCTGAATAAAATTTACTCTAGGCAATTCTGGGACTGGGATTTAGCTCAATTGGTAGAGCGCTACTCTGCAGTCTCTGAGGACTCGGGTTTGATTCCCAGAACTGCAAAAAATAAGAGAAGGACATAGCAATCCACTCCCAAGGCAATCCCGAAACAATCAGCCATCGAAAACCTTATGAGGGTCGCTATGAGTCACACATGACAGCACCTAACAACAACAAGGCAATTCTTGATCTGTTTCCTTCTATCTCAGAGCACCTTGGGCCCAGTTCTCATAAATTCAGACAAGGTTGTTCCTGAATGAGTGTAAGGAAAATATAATAATTCTAAATAATAAATAACAGTTTAAAGACACATTGCATTGGGAAAAGTTGTTGTAAAAGACTTCTTTAAAGTGTTGAAAACTAAAGATGTCACATTGAAGCAGAAGGTGTGCTTGATTCATGCCATATTTTCAGTCACATCATGTGGTTGTGAAAATTGGACATTGAATAAGAGAGACAGAAGAAGTGATGCTTTCGAATTGCTGTGCAACAAATGAATATTGAATATGCCATGGAATGGAAAAATAACCAACAAATCCATCCTAGAAGAAGTGCAACCAGGTGCTATTTGGAAGCAAAGATGGCTAGACTGTGTCTCACATATTGGGCATGTTGTCAGAAGGGACCAATACCTGGAGAAGGACATCACATTTGGGAGAGAAGCAGGTAAACCAAAAAAAGGAAGCCCCTCAACTAGATGAACTGACACAGTGTCTGCAACAAAGATTATGTGGTTGGCACAGAGTTGAGGAGTGTTTCATTCTATTGTACATAGGGGTCACTATGAGTTGCATGCCACTGGAAGGCACCTAAGAACAACATAGATGATTCATGAAATATTTCTAATTTAAACCTTCTGGATGAGCAAAACACATCTTCAGATGCAGAAACACTTTCCTACTTTCAAAGATGATGAATTTAGCTGTACATTTTTCATGTATTTTGTAATTTTTAGTGAGAGTTGAAATAATTATCAAATGTAATCTTGAAAAAATCACTCTTTAAAAGCATTTACTTTCCAAAATGGTCAAAATATTAACATAACTAAAAAAGGCATAAACTCATTTTATTTGTACCTGGCATAGAAAGAATCTAGATAAAATTTCATGAAGTTAAATTTTTAAAGAGTAGATAATTATGCCTACTCAGCATAGTAATATCTGTGGAGCTCTTTATTACATTCATGATCCTAAAAATACGTAGTAAGTTGTTGTTGTTGTTGTTAGGTGCCGTCAAGTCGGTATCCGACTCATAGCGACCCTCTGTACAACAGGGGAAACACTATTGTCAGTGTTTCTCTGCTGTTCATAGGGTTTTCAATGGCAGATGGATTTTTGGGAGTGGGATGCCGGGTCCTTCTCCCATGTAGTAAGTAGAGTTACAAAATCCCCTAAAGTCTTGGAGAAGTTCTTGTGCACCTACAACATAAAAATACAGGCCATTTGGTATTTCCTAAAGATTTTCCATTAGGTCAAGATAGTAAAGAAATCACAAGACTTTCATATTTAACTTTACTTTTCACTTATTCCAAAATCAAAACAACAAAAAATAATAATAAAAATCAATGATATCAATGGCATATTCATGAGCTCATTTTTAGGCTCATTTAAGCTTTTAGTATTTTGTATAGTTTATGAAATTCAAAATGTGTGTTTTCTTAAAACAATATTCTTTCTTTCTTTCTTTCTTTCTTTCTTTCTTTCTTTATTTATTTATTTGTAGTGTTTGGGGGTTGAATCCAGGACCTTGCACATACTTTACAAGTGCTCTACCACTGGGACATACTCTCAGCCATTTATTTATTTATTTATTTATTTATTGGTATTGGGGTTTAAATACAGGGCCTCATGCTTGCATGCTTTGCAAGTGCTGCACCACTAGCTCAATTTTTTCCTTACTTTTTGAGACAGGGTTTCGCTAAATTACGCAGACTGCCTCTGGTCTTGAATTTGCAATCCTCTTGCCTCTGCCTCCCTAGTCACTGGGATTACAGGCATGTGCCATGGAGGATGGCCATTTTTTATTTTTTATCTTGAAACAAAGTCTCCCTAAATTGCTCAGGCTGCCTTTGGCATGAACCTGTGATTATACTGCCTCTATCCCTGGAATCTCTGGAATTACAGGTGTGAGCCTTTGTACCATGCTCAAACTATATTCTCTACACCCTTATATATAAGACATTTAGCATATTTACATAAAATTATGATAAGATCTCACATGTTCCTTTAGGTTATAGGAAATGAATTTAAGTTTAGCCCTATTATATTTTGCATACAGTGAGGATTTTACAATGTATCTAAACAAGTCATATATGTTTTTTAAAGTAACAAAGCCCAGCATTTTTTTTATGTTCACCAATGAATTTGTATTTCCATGAGGGACTATCATTCCATTTACCATTTATTATGAACTATGATATGGAATTATTCTGGAATTTCAAATACAATGCTTGGGAAGTTAGCAACCATTTAGCTCAGACTTAATAATTTGTGAATTATAAGTACTATAAATACTCCAGTTATTTGGGTTTATGGTATATTAAGTTTTAATTTACTTAAAAGTAAAACAACAAGAAAGTAAAACATTCATTCTAATTACAAAAGAGTGAAATTGTATTTGTATTAATTTTCTATCATTTTAAAGCCAAAAGACTCTTTCATGGGGAAAATTTTCAAATTACCATAAGTTTACATATTTTGTTTACAGCTATAAATTAAATATCAACTACAAGCATACTGCATATTAAACATTAATTTAAAACTTCAATTTTATAATGGGTGGCAGAAGGGGCTTCATGTTAATTTAGCTGATTTAATTCAATCTGACTCATTTAATTATACTGCCATACTTGGTTGAAATAGAAGTTTTATTTCTTTCTTTTGATGAATTTAAAATACTCAGAACTTCAGTATTTTTTCCTGAAATAATGACATAATTCACAATAGATTTTAAACATTATTGACATTGTATATAACAATACAAAATAATGGTCTAATTTCTTTGTTAAATGCAAATACATAGTAATTTTATTTGTATCTATGAGTAATTTTCTCCGGCCTATAAATTAAGGATTATTTGTACTCCAGAGATGATTTGTGCTAAGGTATAATGAAGAGGAGCACTGTTTTGCAATTTTTGCAGTTTTTTTCAAATTTAGTCAAGAATATTTTCACTTTCATTCTTGCATCATTTGTTGGTCATGCAGAGGAGTTTATATAGAAAGATATTTCATCTTAGGTTGGACTCTCTGTAGGATGCCCAAGCATTTCAGGCTGCTTAGTCCCATCTTTTCTCATTTTTCTCTGAAACTACTTTAGTATCTTGCCCATCAATAACGCTATGCTATATTTTTATAACTTGTGTCTCAGAGACCAAATATCCAAGGTATTCTAGACTGGCCCATGCTTCTGTGCCAGGTATGTGCTTCAGGAAAGAATTATTTTATCTTACTGGTTATTTTCAATAACTTTTCTGACTCAGGGTTTAGGTCAGTGGGAAAATATTTTAAATTAGGTAGTGATCAGATTCATTTCAAACTCTACTAGTGTTAGCTCCTGAAGTTTTCCACTTTGGAGAGCTACATTGGAATCAGATTTGTTCTACATTTTAATGACTATGAGATCTGCATGCAGTTACCATCAGATATGAAAAATGACTATCAGATCTGTATGAACCAATACTTGTAATGGGGGCTTACATGAATGGAACATTCCTCCCGGGATCATCATCCATTACAATAACTTGAGTCAGAAATCTTAAAAGATAGAAGAAAATTTAGATTTATTCTCGCAGGGGAAACATGAAGATTCATAATTTCACGTCCATGTCATACAGATTGTTTGTGACAGACGGGAATAAAGTTTTGGTCAACTGACACTGAGACCAAGAATCTAAGGACAATATAAGCTGTTTAAAAATGATACTTATATATAAAGATTTTAATGCAGTTAATCATAGAGGTTGATTTCATCTTTCTTGCATAAGCACCCATAAGATTACTTTAGCTCCATTCTCCTTCCCTAGCTTTGACATATCCATAAGTTACTTACTCATTGGATAAACTCAGCCATGAATCCAATGAGACATGCCATAAAAACACCATTAATCCATGCTACACATTGCTCTGCCTCTTCATATCCATTGTCATAATCCTCCCACAATGTTCAGACTAATTCTAATTGATGGATTCCATCAACAAATTAAAAAACAATACTCTCTAGACTTCAGTGATGAGAAACATACAGAGCAAAACAATATGTTCTTTGGAAATGCAGCACTTTGTTATCTTTATGGTGCAGAGTGAAAGACAAATTAAGGGAAGTATGCTGTGCAAGCCTTTTTATTGCTTTTATGATAATAAGAAGATAGTGTTTATTTGTTTTGATTGGGTGGTACAAATTCATTGTCCTGCTACAATTTATTGATTTGGTTAAAAATCAGTGGATGCCTGATTGAAAACTTACAGGTGTTTCCTTCAGATAGTTTACATTTGCAATTTAAATTTCATTTATAAGCTTAAATGGCTCTTCAGCACTACTAGGTTCCCTCCTCTAAAAAATAACCTACACTACATGAAGTTGTTTTTTATTAGTTCTCAGTTACAATTTGCACAATGATCTCTTTTGATAAAGAAGTAAGTGCCACTTATGTGGGGAGAGTTAAAATGAGAAACCAATCACAGAATATTATTGAAAGCAAAGGAGAAATGACAACAACATTTTTATGTATTCTTAAAGTTTGAAGTGAAAATTAAATCTTTTCATTGTGATATTTCCGATGTAGCTAAAAGCCCTCTCTATTCCCATATAAGCTCCCTTTTGGGTTTCTACTCTATCTAAAATTCAGATATATAGCTGTAATTTTAACAGAACTGTAAAAGAAGCCCATTTATAAAGATTCTTTGAAAAATGCAATAAATATCCATTGTTGCTACAGTGATTTTTACTGAACTGATCTTCAATCTGTCATATGATCCTTTTCTAAAGCTGCACATATCCCTACTGAATGCTGAAAAATACTTATGCTTGTTTCGAGTTCTAGCATTGGCTGAAAGAAACCATTGTAAAAGGAAAAGGTGTATTTTAAAATCATTACATATCGATAACCTGGGTTTAGTGTATATGAATTGTCATTACCATTTCATCAAATCTTGGACTAGAAAAAGGATCCATAAATAATTTTTGAAAAACAATCATTTAAAATCTGTGTTCTGTCTTTCTTTTAACATGTTTTAAAGCAGGAACAGCAGAAACTTCACTGTTAAAGGAACTGAAATTTTTCTTGACACTCTAACACCCCAATTATCTTTTAAGCATAGAGTAGCCTTATTACAACTGAAGAATAAAACCTTGAATCTATTTTTCTGAAGTCATTAAGTTTCCTGCTTGAAAAAAAAAAGTTGAGAATACCAATAAGAAGTCATCAAATTTCCCTATAGTTTCATGCAACACACATATATACATTTTTCCTTGAATGGCAGGGTTCAATGGCTATCTATAGAATGTATAAATGAGAATGGGGGCAGGCAGGGATTATAATAATCATTTTCTAAGTTTTTGCATTTCTTTGCTTATATAGAGAAGTTCAATTATTAGGATAGATAGAATTATAATTTGTTTCTAGTAAAAAAAAATAAATCAACTTTTTATCTTTATTCATCTTTTCAATCTTCTCCGCAATTTTCATCTCCCATACTCATTAGGAGGGATTGAGGTGAGACACAATCCTACCTTCCTCAAGTACGGGTTACCATCAAGCCTCACTTCATGGTGCCTTACTTTCCCTGAAGCATTTCAGGTAAAAAATCTACCTGAACATTGAAGTTCTCTGACACCATCAAAGTTCCAGATTATCAATGCTCTAAAGTGGTAATTTCAAGACACCTTTCAAATTGACATTGAAAGGAATAACAAAGTAAGATGATAGTATTTTACTGAACTAAAGATCATCAAGAAATATTCATAGATACTATCTTTTCTGAGTCCTCTTTTAGATCACTTCAGTTGAAAATGACATTTTTCCCTTATCTTTCTTCAGGACATGGTGCATCTTAAAAAGCACTGATTTATTAGCAGTGCTTTCACATAAGAAAAAAGATAACCATAGGAAATGAAAATTCCTGGCAGTGAAAATATGGAGAACTGCAGCATTAATTTTTAACCTGATGTGTAATTATTTATAAGTTACATTCATGGTGTGGAAATGCAGCATTTATTTCTTTAAATAAGTTCTTATAAATTGTTATGTCATAGAATAGGAGAATGATATAAAATATGATATGTTATCATAAAGAAAATCAAAGCATAATTGCAAACAAAAGCCTAAACAAGGGGATATGTTTTGTAGTATTGCAAATAATAGGGTAGTTCCTGTCTTTTTATTCCTAAATGGGCATTTTTGTGGTCACAAGCAGCCTAGAATAAGAAATAAATAGGTGATAGTCCACCTCCAAGAAATTGGGAAACTAAACTGGGAGAGCTATAAACATCAACTTCCATCAATCAGTGATTCCAAATACTCATAAGAAATTAAAATGCTTTCAGTTTCAACGTTACTATGAACCTGGGATCCCCACGCCTTATGCCATATGTATTAAACTTCTTATCTCTAGGTAGCCTTTGTTCCACCTCTATTGTTATACAGGAAACCAGATTTTTTAAAAATCAGGAGGAATCAGAAAGCAGTCAAGGGATAGCTCTAAACAACCTAAATCTGCACCAGACAGTTTACAAGCTTGAAAACTACCATTCAAAAAATTCAAGAGAGTGCAATGGGTTGCTAGTTCAGAGGTACAAGTGTTATTTTTGTTTTGATAAAAGAAGATCATAAGAACATAGGGGGTTTAAAACCCTTCCAAGTCACCCTGTGAAGAGCCACAGGCATTGCAATTGCAGCTATAATGTATCAAAGGGATAAAACAGCAGTGCCCTGAGGACTGAGAGGGAGAAAATTTGGCAGTTCCAGGTTAAAACTGAGATTCAGAATTTAAATGTAAACCTTAATCTTAGTAGCATGTTAATATTTTACAAAGGTTCTCTAGTGCTACTTCCTTTATTTTGTTTATAGATTGCAGACGAGGGGTATAGATTAGTGGTATACTGCATCCCTAGGAATACCAACAACAGAAACATACATTTCAACACATAGTGGCCCTTGTCCTTATCTTGGAGTTCAAGGGCCATTCATGACCATTGTCAGATTAAAAATATATGTCTCTTCCAAACTGTTCTGCTGAGAAGTGGAAGAGCAGGGCAAAATGAAAAAATGTTAATGTAGCCTTAATCTGCATCCTCACCTGCCTCCTGTGGGAAAGATCACTAAGCAACATAATAAAGGTCATGGCACCAGGATTTGCCAACTCTCTTCCACAGGTGCCATATCTGACAAAGTTACAGCATTACTTATGTTTGTACAAAAATTTATAAGGATAACAGAAGGATTGGGAGGCATGTACTACAATCACAACATGATGCAGAACTAGAGGATACCCAGGCCTAACTCAAAATATCATGATATCACTCATCTCAAGGAAATGAAAATTTAAGAGACATTAAAAAAACATTTATTTCCATCTGCAGATCAAAGCATTTTGAAAAAAATGTAAGTAAACATATACAGATTTATTCAAGTGTGTGGGCTCATTAGATAATTAATGAATAACTATCCAATAAATGAATTAATGAATGAAGGTTGAATGGATAAAGTTAGAATCAGACAAATGGGCATTAATTTGTTCCTGTTGTTAGGTGCCCTTGAGTCGGGTTCAACTCATATCGACCCTATGTAAAACAGAACAAAAAACTGCCTGACACTGTGCCATGCCTGGCCATATTGTCAGTTATTCTCAGCTATTCATAGGGTTTTCAATGTCTGATTATTTTCTGAGTAGGATACTGGGTCCTCCTCTAAAGGCTATAGCACCTGGTATTCCCAGGAAGTCTCCCATGCAAGCACTAACCAGGTCCAAGCCTGCTCAGCTTCCAAAATTAGATGGGATTAGACAACACGGTGGTCCAGCTATAGACAAGCAATAAAGGTTTGAATGGATAAAGATAGAATCAGACAAATGGGCATTAATTAAGTTCTACAAACTATATGATATCATATAACTGGTTTATCTATTACTGATTTTAAAACCACTTATATAATTAAGGGGCTGGGGTTAAGCTCAGTTAGCAGAGCACTGTTCCACACTCCCTGAGGACCTAGGTTCAATCCCCAGCACTGCAAAAATGAGAGAGGGATGTGGTGATCCACTCCTGAAGCAATCCCAGAACAATCATCCATTGAAAACCCTATGTAGGTCACTATGAGTCAGACCTGACAGGACAGCCCCTTACAACAACAACAATATAAAGAATTTTAAATATTATTATAAAAATGAAATATTTAAATTTGAAATTATAAATAATGTAGGGTTTTTTGCTTGCTTCTGTATCTTAGTTCATTATTACATATATGAACAGAATGGTTAACAACTGAATCAGGTAAATCAAGTTTTTCTGAATACATTCTAAATACAGGTATCAATTCTTAGAGGTTTTCAGAGAAATTATTGGTGCTCAATAAATTAATTTAAAATATTGGCACACCATAGGGCTCCTAGTCTCTTTTGTGTCTATAATATTTTTTCTTTCTTGTATTCCATCAGTTAGCCTTTGATCATTTTGCTCTCCCCTCTGCCCTTAATGTTAGTGTGGCCAAAATCATGCACTTTTGGATCTATGCTGCTCTCTTCCTTCCATTCGATTTGTGACTCAAACATGGCCTAATCAATGACAACACATGTATTAGTCTTTGGTTGCTGTGACAAATAACTGAGATAAAAAAATTTAAATGAAGAGTGATTTGACTGATGGTTTCAAAGGTTTCTGTCCAGGGTCAGCTGGCTCCATTGCTTTTAGGCCCTTGTTCAGGCAGAACATCATGGAGAAAAGACTTGACAAAGGAAAGCCATTCACATCATTGCAGCCAAGAAGCACAGAGGAATAACAGGAAGTGCCCAGGACCAAGACATGCCCTTCAAAGACATGCTCCTGCCACCCGGGACCTCCAACTCCATCCTACTTTCCAGGAGTCTCTTCCAATTTTGAAACCATTGGTGAATTAAGCCATTGATTAGGTTAGAGCTTTCTTGTAGTTATCTCTGGAAATGCCCTCACAGACACCCAGAGGAGTGTGCTTTACTCATCACTCAACCCAATCAATTTGATGATCAAGGTTAAACATCACACACTACTTTATTAAGGCTTCACTAAATTTCGAATCACCATATTTCATCTCTTTTTCTTTTGTTCTTATGAAGTCTTTACCTGAAAATTAAGTATGTTTTAAAGCTTGCTTCTTATTCTTCCTCTTGACCCATGCATTTGCAAAAGAACAGTGAAAACATTTATATTGTATCCACATACTACCGGCATTAGAGTTTCGTGCGTAATGGCCAGGTGGCAATTTTAAAAATTGGTTTATTAAAAACTTGAGGATGAGCTGGTAATAAAAGAGCAAATGAAAGATAATCTTTGCCTTTGAAAAGTGTGTTATTTATATGGCTGACTTTCAAATTGCAAATTTTCAGACTTTAAAATATGTCAAAACTTTGCTCTGGGGAAAAAAGTCTCCCTATAAGATAAAATAAAAATTATATATTACTAAGGAAAAATTATCTTTATCATAGTTTGTTCTATGGACCCACATCACTAGTTAACAAGAAAGAGGGAGAGAGAGGGAATGGGTAAGGCAATTTCATTGAAGTTAGAAAGGTCAAGTAGACTAAAGTACTTCTACAGTCTCTGTGGAAATTAGTGGCTATTTTGAAATATGCCATATTTTTGAAACTAGACCAAACTAGACAAGAGAGATTGAAAACCACAAAATAAGCAATAATCCAGAAAGGATGATAGATTTGATCATATAAATTTTTAGTTAACTAGTGAAAATTAAACTCTAAAATTAAACACTTCTCTAAAATTAAACACTTTCCCACTTTGGCAAATCACTGACTCTACAATTAGATGATTCATATCCATCTGAATGATATGAGAGATTTGTGTGTGTGTGTGTGTGTGTGTGTGTGTGTGTGTGT
>VMDO01034243.1:0-17165 GCA_007922755.1 Pedetes capensis | reverse complement strand
GGTGCCCTCGAGTCGGTATCCGACTCATAGCGACCCTCTGTACAACAGGGGAAACACTATTGTCAGTGCTTCTCTGCTGTGCATAGGGTTTTCAATGGCAGATTGATTTTTGGGAGGGGGTTGCCAGGTCCTTCTCCCAAGCCTACAGCTTCTGGTGTTCCCAGGCGGTCTCCCATCCAGGTACTAACCAGGCCTGACCTTGCTTAGCTTCCGAGATCTGATGGGATCGAATGCCACAAGGCTACCGCTGCAGGCACATATATACTATAGTTTGTCCATTAATATACAATTTAGTCATTTCCATATCCTGGCTATTATGAATGATGGTGAAATAAACATGAGTGTAAATATCTTTATTAGATAGTGATTTAATTTCCTATGGGTATATATGAAGAAGAGGCACTTCTAAGACATATGGCAATTTTATTTTTAATTTCTTTAGGAATCTCCACATTTTTTTCCACAATGGCTGCACCACATGACATGTATAACAAATGTGTAGAAGGATTGCCTTTCCTTCATCCTATTTGAAACACTTTTCTCTTCTGTTTTTGGTAATGGTTATCCTAGTATCATGTTTACAGTTGTTTCTACTCATTTTGAGTCTTGCCACATCAGCAAATAGAGGTCCCTAGGGCTTTACTCCATTTCCATCATCAAGGTAGACTCTCCTTTGAGGTGGTAACTCTTCCCCCCGAGTCATCTTTTGTTGGGATTCCCAGGGGGATAGAGAGTACCCCAAACATGGCCAGTCCCAGGAGCTCATCTAGCCCAATTGGAATCCTATGGGACAAGATAGCAATGGGTCACCTTTGTTATACATTCAGGTATCTCACTCTTCCCCCCTCCCATCAAGTGGGCCAAGATGGCACCCAAGGTATGGTAGCATCTAAAGCCCCCCTGGTGCCCGATTGGTCTTTCTGATCCAGCCCTGTTCCCCTGATTGGCTGGCTATCAGGCCATATAAACTAAGCAGCTCAGAGTTCAGCAGCCATTCTGAACACCATCCAAGATAAGCTCACTGGGCCCTTGCTGTTCCTTAAGGGCCCAAGGCCATTTACTCATCTGCCTAGCCTAGCCTTCATCATACTTCAACATGCCTGCCACCTCTATTCTACCCCAACCTCTACAACATTGGATATCCTATACAGACTGACAGCTTCACAAGGCAAGACTCCAGGAGTCAAGCTCAGGGCCCCAGAAGTGGCAAAAGCTGCGAGCTGGAAGAGCAACAACACCCAGGAGGCTCTGCACCAGTGGCAGAGACAGCAGCTGAGCACTTCCCTTCCCCAACTACCCTTTCCCTCTCCCTAATCCTCCATTCCTTTCCCCTCCTTCATGAATAAACCCCTGTCCTTCTATCCTGTGCATTACGCTCCATTCTCCAGGAACAGCTTTGCCACAGGGTGCAGTGTCTTGGCATCCACCACTTGCTTCCACTCACAACACACAAAGAGAGAGAAACCCCAGGAAGAACCTGACAATCTTTTGAGTATTTTCCATTAATAATTTGAACTTGGAATGCACATAGTATGAATCTAGGAAAATTAGGGAAAATAGAGCACATAAATATCAACATTCTAGGCATCAGTGAGCTAAAATGGACTGGCATGGGCCATTTTGAATCAGAATCATATGGTCTACTATTCTAGGAATGAAAAATTAAAGAGAAATGGGGTTGCATTCATCATCAATAAAGGTATCTCAAGATCTGTCCTGAAGTACAATGCTATCAGTGATAGAATAATATCCATATGCCTACAAGGAAGGCCAGTTAGTATGACTATTATTGAAATTTACACATCCACGACTAAGTCTATAAATGAAGGTAGATTTTTACCAGCTCCTGCAATCTGAAATAGTTTAAATATGCAATCAGGATTTGCTGATGATTACTGGTGACTGGAATGCAAATGTTGGAAGCAAAGAAGAAGGCCCAGTAGTTGGAAAATATGACCTTGGTGACAGAAATCATGCTGGAGACTGTATGATAGAATTTTCTCAGACCAAAGATTGTTCATTAAAAATACATTTTTCTTATCAATATAATCAGCAGCTATACATATGGAATTCACCAGATGGAACCTATAGGAATCAAATTGACTACAATTGTGGAAAGTGACAATGGAAAACCTCAATATCAAATGTCAGAACAAGACCAGGTGTTGATTGTAGATCAGACCATCATTGGCTCATATGTAAGTTCAAACTGAAACTGAAGAAAATTAGAACAAGTATACAAGAGCCAACATATAACATGGAGTGTGTCCCATCTGAGTTCAGACACCACCTGAAGAACAGGTTTAATGCATTACACACTAATGACAGATGACCAGAGGAGTTGTGGCATGACATCAAAGATATCATTTATGAGGAAAGCCAAAGGTTATTAAAAAGACAGGAAAAAAAGAAAAGACCAAGTCACATGTCAAAAGAGACTCTGGAACTTGCCCATGAATGTCGAGCAGCTAAATTAAAAGGAAGACATGATGAAGTTAAGGAATTCAAGAGAAGATTTCAAAGACAGTGTAAGAAAACAAAATCAAATATTACAATGACATGTCCAAAGAGCTGGAAAAGGATGGACATGCTATGTTTTTCTCAAGCTTAAGGAATTTAAAACTTTCAAGCCTCCAGTGGCAATAGTGAAAATATGAACAGGGAAAATATGAAACAATGCAGGAATCATCAAAAGAAGATGTAAGGAATACAAAATCATTATACCAAATAGAAATAGTGAATGACCAACCATTTCAAGAGGTTGCATATGATCAGGAGCCAATGGTACGGAAGGAACAAGCAGAAGCTGTCTAGAAGGAATTGACAAAACACAATGCTCTGAGAATTGATAGAATACCAACAGAGATGCCCCAACAAACAAATGCAGCACTGTAGGTCCTAACCTGTTTATGTCAAGAGATTTGAAAAACAGATATCTGACCAACTGACTGGAAGAGATCCATAGTTTTGCCTATTCCCAAGAAAGGGGATCCAACCGAATGTGGAAATTATTAAATGATATCTTTAATATCACTCACAGGCAAAATTTTGCTAAAGATCATTCAAAAATGACTGTAGCAGTATATAGACAGGGAACTGCTGGAAAATCAAGGCAAATTCAGAAGAGGGCATGGAACCAGGGATATCATTGCTGATGTCAGATGGATATTAACCAAAAGAAGGGAATACCAGAAAGATGCCTATGTTTTATCTACTATGCAAAGGCATTTTACTGGGTGGATCATAATATTATGGATAACACTGTGAAGAAAGGGAATACCTAGAGCTCTTAGTTATACTCATGAGGAATCTGTACATGGAGCAACCGGCAGTCATTCAAACAGAACAAGGAAACACTGCCTTTGTTTGAACTCAAGAAAGGTGTGGTCAGGACTGTATTTTTTCACCATATTTCTTTAATCTCTATGCTGAGCAAGTAATCAGAGAAGCTGAATTTTATGAAGAAGAATGTGGCATCTTGATTGTATGAAAGCTCATTAACAACCTGTGTTATGCAGATGACACAACTCTGCTTGCTGAAAAGTGAAGAGGATTTGACACATTTACTGATGAAGATCAAAGAACACAGCTTTTGGTATGAATTGCACCTCAATATCAAGAAAACAAAAATTTCTACAACTGGGTCAGTAAGCAACTTCATAAATGGAGAAAAGGTTGAGGCTGTCCATGATTTAGCTTTACTTGGTTCTACAATCAATACATGTGCAAGCAGCAGTCAAGAAATCAAAAGATGCATTGCATTAGGCAAAACTGTTGCTAAAGACCTCTTTAAAGTGTTGAAAAGTAAAGATGTCACAGTGAAGACAAAAGTATGACTGACTCATGCCATGGTATTTTCAGTGGCATCATATGCTTGTGAAAGCCGGGCACTGAATAAGGGAGACAGGAGAATTAATGCCTTTGAATTAGGATGCTGGAGATGCATATGTCATGGACTGCCAAATAACCAAGAGATCTGTCCTAGAAGAAGTGTAACCAGAGTCGTCCTTGGAAGCAAGGATGGCTAGACTATGTCTTATGTATTTTGGACATGTTGTCAGAAGGAACCAAACCCAGGAGAAAATCATATTTGGGAGAGTGGCAGGTCAACAACAACAAAAAAGAAACCCCTCAAGTAGATAGATTAACACAGTGTCTACAAGAATGGGATTAAAAATAAGTAAGATCACATGCCTGGCACAAAATCGGGGAGTGTTTCATTCTGTTGTGCATAGGCTTGCTATGAATCAGACTCAACTTCATGGCACCTAACAACTACAACAACATTAGGTGTAATGTGATATCTCACTGCTGCATATAATACTTTCCCTGAGGAGATGTAAAGAGAATGTCCATTCATCCCTGGAACAGAGAGGGCACAGATGGACCAAATGAAGGATCACACTGAGTCTAACTTAGAGAAGCATGAGTTTATTGAGGTTGCTTACAGGGTCATGGGTAACTTACATATAATATTTAAATACAGTTAGTGGAGGAGTGGGCTGGGATTTGGCTCAGTGGGTAGAGCGCTGCGCTGCAGTCTCTGAGGACCCGAGTTCAATTCCCAGCACCGCAAAAACGGGAGAAGGACCTGGCAATCCACTCCCAAGGCAATCCCGAAATAGTCAGCCATTGAAAACCCTATGAGGATCACTATGAGTCAGATACCGACTCGACAGCACCTAACAACAACAAGTGGAGGAGTAGGCTGTGGGGTTTAGTTCAGTTGGTAGAGCGCTGCTCCACACTCTCTGAGGACCTAGGTTCAATACCTAGCTTGGCAAAAACGAGAGAAGGACATGGCAGTCCACTCTGGAAGCAATCTGAAAACAATGAGCCATTGAAAACCCTTTGAGGGTCGTTATGAGTCGCACTCAACTCCAGGGAACCTAACAACAACAGAGTTCCCATCAGGAAGTCCCACTGAAAGCTGCACCACTGAAGAGTACTCTGTGTGACTCTCAGGCAACTGCACCACTCCCAGTTATTTGTTCACACTTATGTGACTTAGCATCACATGAGCTGGGGCCAGAAGGAGTGGTGATTAGCACCTCAAGGGAGGGGTTTGTGACCTTCCTTCCCACCCTTCCTCCAAGAGCGAATGTTAATAACCCCATTATCATAGGCTTAGCTATCTGCTGTATAGTTTTGTTTACTTTGTCATCATGACTACAGGCCATGCCCCCCAGGTCAACACAGGTGTTCTATTTCAAGATTGCAGTGATCATGTACAGCTCAAAGGAACCAGCTACTGTACACTCATCATGGTTTTGATTTGTATTTCCCTAATGACTAGATGGCAACAACAATGATTAGAGAGGTTGAGCATTTTTCTAAATATATTTCTTGGCCATTTTTATATCTTCTTTGGAAAAATGTCTATTTAGATCCTTTGCTCATATTTTCATTATCGTATCCTAAATATACAAAATAGTGAGTTTCACTATGATATTTTCATACTAGTATACCATGTACTTTGATCATATTCACCCCATCATGCTCTCTTGCCCCCACCATTCCCAAATAACCCCCCTTCTCCTTTCATTTCTTCTTTCTTAACCTAGATATTGCATATGAGAGAGAACATGTAATATACATTTGTCTAAGTCTGGCTTACTTTGCTTAAAATAATCACCTATAATTCCATACATTTTCTTGCAAATAACATAATTTCCTTCTTCTTTATGGCTTTATAAAACTCCATTGTATATGTATACCACATTTCCTTTATTCATTCATCTGTTGATGGAGACCTGGATTTATTCCATAATTTGGTTATTGTGAATAGTACCATAATACACAGGAGTTTGATGGTATCTCTATTGCCCTCTGATTATTTTGGGCATATTCCCAGGAGTGGTACAGTAGTGTCGTACAATAATTCTATTTTCAATTTCAGACCCTCCATGCTGATTTTCATAGTGGCTGCACTAATTTACATTCCTACCAACAGTGTATAAGGGCTCACCTCTCCCACCGGCAATTGTTGTTTGTTTTCTTGATGACAGCCGTTCTGAATTGGGTAAGATGGAATCTCAATAGTTTTGACTTGCATTTAACTGATAGCTAAGTATATTGAACATTTTTTCTCATATTCATTGGTCATTTTTACTTCTCTTTTTGAGGTCTGTTCAATTCAATTTGCCCATTTATTGACTGGATTCTTTTGACATTTAATTTTTTTAGTTCTTTTTATATTCTGGATATAAATCATTTGGCAGATGAATAGCTGGCAAAAATTTTGTCCCATTCTGTAGGTTGTCTCTTCATTCTGGTAATTGTTTACTTTGCAGCGCAAAATTTTTTAAGTCTGATGTAATCTCATTTGTCAATTCTTGATATTATCTCTTGTGCTTTTGGAGTCCTACTTAGAAAGTTGTTACCTATGCCTATACATCTTGAAGAGTTTCTCTATGTTTTCTTCCAATAGTTTAATAGTTTCAGGTCTTACAGTAATGTCTTTGATCTATTTTGAATTGATCGTTGTACAGAGTGGGAGATAGGGAGGGATCTAGCTTCATTCTTCTACATGTGAATATCTAGTTTTCCCAGCACCATTTTGGGATTGTTTTTTCTATTTCTATGAAGAATCTCACATGAATTTTGGTGGGAATTGCATTAAGTCTGTGTATAACTTTTGATAATGTGGCCCAGAGGAGGATATCCTTTTTGGCATTGAGTTGATCGTGACTTGGGGATGGGGTGGCAGAGTCTTTCCTTTTTTTTCATGAGGTAGCCAAGTGGAATTTCTCTGAAGTACAGGATTTCTATTATTCCTTTACTCAATTTTTAAAAATCAGAATGTAGTTGTGTTCTTTTTATTTTGGTTGTTTTATTGGGGGAAATAAGGATTACAATCTTCTAGTTGGTCATTTTGCTGACATTGCTCCTAATATGGTGACTAATTCTCCCAAGTAGGGGTTTTCTTCTACTTTTGTTTTTCTTGTTTCTTTATGTGGCATGGACCCAAACTATAATTTTCTATAATGAATCATGATAACTTTCTGCCTTGTAAAGAACATTACAGATGTAAATTGAAAAAAATTCTAGGAAATAATCAGTTCATCCAAAGCTGTGTTTATATACCAGAGGAAATTCTAATTGACCCATTTAATACATTTCATGAACTAAATTGAACTAGGCTACTACCACCTTGGTCATGGTAAATCAGAGAAATTACCATAGAGGCCCCGCACATGGCAGGAGGTGGTTGGACATGCTCAGGTGGCCTGGCGGTTTGTGGGAGCGGGATTCCAATGGTGGCTTGAGAGATCTAGCACCACAGTAAAGGAGGAGGAGGCTGGCGCAGTATGACCGGCAGATCTCCCTCTGGGGATTGGAGGCACAGAAATGGCTGTGGGTCTCCCGGGTGCTTCCTGTCAGCATGAAAGAACTCAGTGCTTAAATTGCCAAGAATCTCATCCTGGCAGGAGTGAAAGGACTGACCATGCTGGATCACGAACAGATATCTCCAGAAGATCCTAGAGCTCAGTTCCTGATTCGTTCTGGGCCTGTTGGCCAAAATAGGGCCAAAGCTTATTTAGAGTGAACTCAGAATCTCAACCCTATGGTGGATGTGAAGGCGAACACTGAAGATATATAGAAGAAGCCTGAGACATTTTTCAAACAGTTTGATGCTGTGTGCCTGACTTGCTGCTCCAGGGATGTTCATAGTTAAAGTTGACCAGACCTGTCATAAAAACAGCATTAAGCTCTTCATAGGAGATATTTTTGGCTACCATGGATACACATTTGCCAATCTTGGACAGCATGAGTTTGTGGAGGAGAAAACCAAAGTTGCCAAAGTTAACCAAGGAATAGAAGATGGACCTGATAATAAAAGAGCAAAACTTGATTCATCTGAGACAACTATGGTAAAAAAAAGAAAGTGGTTTTCTGCCCCATCAAAAAGGTACTGGAGGTAGACTGGAGCAGTGAGAAAGCCAAGGCCACCCTGAAACGCACAACCTCGAATTACTTTCTTCTGCAAGTGCTCCTGAAATTCCACATAGATAAAGGCAGAGATCCTTGTTCTGACAACTATGGCGAGGATTTTGAGTTATTGCTGCAGATAGGAAATGATGTGCTTGACTCCCTGCGTGTCAGTCCTGCTCTGCTTCCCGACGACTTTGTCAGGTAGTGCTTCTCTGAGATGGCCACAGTGTGTGCAGTGCTTGGAGGAATATTGGCACAGGAAATTGGGATGGCCCTGTCCCAAAGGGACCCTTCTCACAACAACAACTTCTTTTTTAATGGCATGAAGGGCAATGGGATTGTGGAGTTCCTGTGCTCCAAGTGAGCCTGGGAGACACTGCCCACCACATGCCCTCCTGTACTCCTGTTCCTCCCCCTACAATGGTGTCTCCAGTTGAGCAGAAATGACATTGTTAGCCCAACACAAAGATTTCCTGCTCCAAGGAGGCCGTGTAGATATGTTGGTTTCATCCCAGCAGCTACCACGCAGGGCACCAGAACCCTAGGCCCCCAAACCTGCCAGTTCCCCAAGGGGTGGTCACTGTGAAGCACCCCTCTGGGGACTGTAGAGATGCTACAGAAATAGCACACCTTGTGGCCTAGCAGCTTCTTGCCACCTTCTTGGATTTATTCCCCATCTGAGGTCATAGTGCGTGACTGCAGGTGGGGAATAAGGGCCAGTTCAGAGAAACTCCAGTGGAACCATGCCTCCCAGTTTGGCCAGGTGCCCAAAGAGAGGCAAAACAGGACTGGTGTGTCTGTCCTTCACAGCCTGGGCTCCTAAAATAAGCTGCATCTTTGTGTGGTCTCGAGTTTTCATTACTATTTGTTAGGTTCCAGCCTAGATTTTGTGGATGAGAGGAACTGTTAGCAAGTGTTCTGGTCTGTGGAATCTTGGTGGAAGAACTGGTTTTCCAAAGGTAAGTAGCTGCCATCCTCAGACCCCCATTGCTAGCACCACAGACCCTCTAGAGGCATGATGTTCAAGGGCTTGTTCAGTCCTTCCTTTCCCCTGAGTTGCAGCTGTTTGTGTTTTATGTATTTCCTAGATTCTCCTTGGTTCTTTAATAAGGAATGATAATAAATTTCTTTAGTTTGGGGAAAAAAGAAAGAAAGAAACTACCATAGTATGTTGATTTTCAACCTTGGTATTAGCCTATTTGTTACAAAAGGGAAGAGTGAAAAAATGACAATGAGAGAACTAATAGCACGGGAGAAGAGAAGAAAACAAAAGTGTTCTCGTTTTATCTCCTCTAGTGCTGCTCTGCACTCTCTGAGGCCCTGGGTTCGATTCACAGCACCACAGAAACAAGAGAAGGATGAAATATTCAGCCATTGAAAACCCTATGGAGTGTCACTATGAATTGGACCCAACTTGACAGCACCACCAACAACAACAACAAATATAAACTGTTTTTTTTTTTAAATAGCTATGACTAGTACTGCCAATATATTTCCTCTAAAGAAAGGACAATGATTGTTAGCAGGTATATTGTAGCTCAATAGATGATAGGAGTTAAAATTTTGAGACCCAAGACAAT
Organism: Pedetes capensis; assembly: GCA_007922755.1. Lineage (NCBI taxonomy): Eukaryota > Metazoa > Chordata > Mammalia > Rodentia > Pedetidae > Pedetes > Pedetes capensis. The sequence goes on along the minus strand of VMDO01034243.1, from coordinate 7,650 downwards.
GGATTACCTGGATCAAGTTCTTTCTTTGCTATGCAGAGACTAATAGAAGTACGAACTGTTTTGTTAGAAGAGTAAGAGTTATAATGATAGCAATACTAATACTATTTAAGATTTACTGAGCTTCTCCTGTATGCAAAACACATTGCTAAGCACTTCAGAAAAATAATTTTTCTTGATCTGTACAGATACCCTTATAAGGTGGAAAGTATCACTTACATTTTGAAAATGGGGGAAAGAATTTGAGGCTCCCTATGAAGGTAGCTGTGGGCTGGGATTTAGCTCAGTTGGTAGAGCACTGCGCCGCAGTCTGTGAGGTCCCGAGTTCAATTCCCAGCACCGCAAAAATGGGAGAAGGACCTGTCAATCCCCTCCCAAGGCAATCCCGAAACAGTCTGCCATTGAAAACCCTATGAGGGTCGCTATGCATCGGATACCAACTGGATGGCACCTAACAACAACAACAACATGATGGTAGCTATGAGTTAAACTTGACTCTATGGCACCTAACAACAACAGAAGTGGGCTGGAGTTTAACTCAGTTGGTAGAGTGCTGCTCTGCACTCTCTGAGGCCCTGAATTTGATCCTCAGCATTACAAAAATGGGAGAAGGACATGGCAGCCCACTCCCAAAACAATTAGCCATTAAAAACCCTACGAATAGGAGTGAAGCACTGGCAATAGTGTGGTGCCTTGGTCACTATGAGTTGGACTCAACTCAACAGCACCTAACAACAACAACAAAAGAAGTTAAGTATCTAGATTTTATAAGATGGGAATAGAGAGGTTGTAGAGATGGAGAGACAGCTTTCTGAAATGCCACACCTTAGTATTTTAGCAAACATTTTAAGAATTTTCAGGATTTATCACTATGTTTACTCATCTCTGGGAATTCTCAAAAGTGTAATTATATACCTCTGTTACATACGTACTTAAAAGATGATGCCAATGTTTGGTTGAGAAATTAGATATACACTATAGCTGAAAAATTACTGAATCAAAAAAATTTTATTAGTTCTATCAAGTATTACCCTAGTTAAAGAAAAGTTTTCTCAGTGAAGAAGATTCATTTATGGTAGGAACAATAGTCAGTAGGGCCTAACTTCACAGTCTCCCCACCTACTACAACTACCTTGTTCCATCTGTTATCACCTTTGGCAGTACCACTATAATTGTCTCCTTACTAGGCTATACCAGTTGTCTCTTATACTTTATGCTACATCCTATAAACTGTCACTAAGTGGATCTTCCTAAAGTATAATTGTAATCACACCACTCTCCTGTAAAAAAAAAATCTTCAATGATGCCTCAGTGTAAGGCCACCCCACTTGTCGCTGGTGCCTCACACCACAGTACTTAAGAATAAGGAAATATCAGCATGATATTCAAAGTCCTTGACCAGAGAGCCTCAAATAGTTTTCCAGTCTTTCCTCAATTTCTTACATATTACTCAACATAGTGGTTTTGTTTTTCTTATAGTATTTGCAGCACTGTACCATGTATTTTTAGATTCATTTAACTTTCATTTTATAGATATTTATCAAATGTTTGCTAGTGCTACACACTATGCTTCATGCTGAATCATACACTGGTGAGTAAAACAGAAATGGTAATTATCTTACAAGTTTCTTGACAGAAAAATCCTGGATTAATTCATCATTTCATTCTCTGAAGCCCAGTGATTTCCATATAGTATGTGCTCAAGGAGAACAGTGGAGTCTGAGGCAGGAGGATCATGAGGTTGAGACAATGCAGCCTAAACATAGCAAGACCCTTTCTCAAAATAATAATAAAAGAGCTGAGGACATAGCTTAGTAGTAGAGCACTTGCCTAGCATGCATGAGGCCTGGTTTCAACATCTCCCCACCCCAATACAGCCTAAAAAATAAATAAAAACAGACTGAGAGAGAACAGTGGTTGTTGAGGACTAAGAATGAGGGAGGAGAGTGGAAACTGACTACAAATGGGACATAAACATTTGGAGTTCATTGAAATTTGGAGGGGGGTTGTTTACTGTTTTGGCAGTATGGTGGGTGTGGTTGAACCCAGGACCTCAAGCATGCTAGGCAAGTACTCTACCACTAAGCTGAACCACCCCCACAACAGGATTGAATAGTCCTGGACTTGAGTATACTAGAAAAAGTATTCTAATTAAAGCATGGAGATAACACTATTACTTACATTTAATTAAGATTGACACAAAATTTAAAAGAGTCCTACCTATTTAATTAATAAGTAGGTTGGGTATTTTATTTATTTTTATTTTTTGCAGTACTTGGAAGTTGAACCCAGGGCCTCACACATACTTTGCTATACCACTGAGCTGTACCCCCAGCCCATTTTTAATTTTTTTATTTTGAGACAGAATCTTGTAATTTACACAGGCTACATCTGGCATCAAACTTGTGATCCTCCTGCCTCTGCCTCCAGAGTTGCTGGGACTACAGGTGTGCACCACTACACCAAGCATAGGTCGGTTATTTAAAATGTTGCACAATGATATGTATTTATAAATATAAATTCATTTTTTACATATTTTTTGAATTCTACTTCAGTAGGTAATCTTTGGATTAAAATTTTAAAATAGCAATTTTATTAGTTTAAAAATTAAGTCATAAGACATTTTTATTTCATATTTAATTTCTGTTAAATTTCATGCTTTGTAACAAAGCTCAATAGAAGCATATATCACTTCTTGATGGCACTACCTCTGAATTCTGGAGAGAGAAATCTAATTGGAAAAGAAAGACTTCATAAAAATTGAAAATATAATCTAAAGTGATCAAGTTGCAACAACTTCACAGCATGCATAAAAATGAACACATTTCCCAAGCTTAGCTAAAGTAAATATGACCATGTCACATACTTTACTAAAATATATTGGTGGCCTTTGAGGGTAATAAAAAGCATTAGCAATCAACTGAATATTCCAATCTCTTTATGTAGTCAAAGTTAAAATTTTCGACTACGTATAATCAGCATGACATTTTGCAACTTTAATAATTAGTTCAAGTTCAAAGCAGTATTCCTCCAAATTGGTGCCTGTCTCCAATTCCTTATGGAGTTCCCCTGTGGAGGAAGACAGTCTTTGAAGTTACAGAAGCTCTGCAGAAATGATGATGAAAATTTAGTCATTTATATTTAACAAAACAGACATTACCAATGACACTGTCTTTACAAGCTTTATTTGAATTCTTACACACCTTCTTCCCCCAATGAACAGTGTGCTACCAACTTACCTAAACAAGAATTGAAAAAATAAAAACTAACGAATTATACATTTATGAACAGATATCACGGAACAACTTTAAAAATAACCAACCTAGTTATCAATTTAAAAAGTAGGGCTCTTTTAAAAAATTGTGTCAATCCTAATTAAATTTAATGAATAGTGTATCACCACACTTTAATTAGAATACTTTTTCTTGTATACTCTGAGTCCAGGACTAGTATATTGCTCCATGTCAGACCAGTTTGTGAGGAGAGGTGTAGGGAGAGGTTGGTTCAATTCTCTCACCTGGATAATTTATTCCAGTACATTTTCTTAACAGCCTGCATGGAATAATCTAATACCTACTCTATCATTTATATTCTAGTCTCAACAAACAGCAGAATCTTCTATAGAAATATGAGTTCCTTTTGGTGAGCATGAACATCTATGCTTAAAACAGACAAAATAGTGCAGGGAATAATCTGCACTCTGTGGTCACCATTCCCATGATTGCTGTGTTCAATCATTATCCTTTTGGAATACGGACTCATCCACCTAACTAAATCATGATGATATATAGCTGCCTGTTCCCACCTATCTTACCTAAATATTTTTGGCATATAGAATCATAGTTATCAAAGTAGTTCAGTACCCCACCTGGCAAATCTGGTTATCTCTGTTCCACTAATGTAAATCTGCCATCAAGATGTCTGCCCTCTCTTTTTCATTTTTCTTTTTGCTCCTAATATCATATTTCAATTCTCCATCTTTTATGAATTATGACACTCCCCTCAAGATGTTGAAATCCAAATCTCCTGATTCTTGTGAATGTGACCTTACTTGGAAATAAAGTCCTTGCAGCTGATCAAATGAAGATGAAGTCACTAGAATGGGTTTAATCCAGTATGATTATGTCCTTACAAAAAAGTGGAAATTTTGGACACAGAGACAGACATGCACAGTGGGAAGAGGAAGCAATGAGCTGGACACTGGGTGAATGCTATGTGGAGAGGAAGGTTGAAATTTGAGGGATACCACAAGTCCACCAGAAGCTAAGAGAGAGGCATGGAATAGATTCTCCCTAATTTTCCTGAGAAGCAACCAACCCTGCTGACATGATGATTTTGTAATTCTAGCTTCCAGAACTGTGATACAACAAGTTTCTATTATTTTCAGTCACCTGTTTTGTTTGCTTGTTTTGCAGTACTTGGGAATTGAACCCAGGGCCAAGTACAAACTTTGGAAGTGCTCTATCACTGGGGGACACACTGTGCACACCTAGTCCATTATTTATTTATTTATATTTATTTATTTATCTAGATGCAGGGTCTCACTAAGTTATGCAGGCTGCCTTTGGCCTGAAACTTACAATCCTCCTGCCTCAGTCTCCCAAATCACTGGGATTACAGGCGTATGCCACCACTCCTCACTGCCACCTTGTTTTCTGGTACTTGGTTATGGTTGTTGTTGTTGTTAGGTGCCATCGAGCTGGTATCCAACTCATAGCAACCCTCATAGGGTTTTCAATGGCTGATGGTTTCAGGATTGCCTTGGGAGTGGATTGCCAGGTCCTCCTCCCATTTTTGCAGTGCTGGGAATTGAACCCGGGACCTCAGAGACTGCAGCACAGCGCTCTACCAACTGAGCTAAATCTCAGCCCTTGGTTATGGGAGCCCTAGCAAATTAATAGACCATCTTATCCCATAACATAAATCTAATAAAATCTATATAGTGTTTCTGTCTTTAAAAAGTCTGCATCCTGGCATCTGATCCCACCTGATCTTGGAAGCTAAGCAGGGTCAGCTTGGATGGGAGTCTGCCTGGGAATACCTGGAGCTACAGGCTAAGGAGAAGGACCTGTCAACCCACTCCAGAAATAATCCACCATTGAAAACTCTATGAATACCAGAGAAGCACTGACAATAGTGCTGGGCATGGCATAGTGTCTGGTAGTGTTTTGTCTATTGTACATAGGGTCGCTATGAGTTGGATCCAACTTGACAGCACCTAACTACAACATCTTAAAAAAACTAAAATCTAAATCAATCAGGAAGATGTGAATATCCAACTAATTCCATTAGAATAACCAAAGTCTTTCACTATCAGCCAACTAGCTAAGAGTTTAGGGACGATGTTTTATATAGAAACAATTTAATGATGCCTTTCAAAAGCTTTGTACCTGCCAGTTTTTAAAACAACTCAATAAGAAAACTTTTCATGCTTTTTCTTGAGAAAGCTTGCTTTCTTCAAATAAAGCATAACTAGAACTTGAACTTTATATGGGCATAACATATACAGTAATTCAATAAAGGTATGTTCAGTTTTGTTACTTATGTGCTAATTCACCAAGATGGCATGGTTAGTCCCACCAAATTATTTTTGTTGTAAAATACTTGATAATTATTTAAATAACAAAGTCCATTGTTTTTCTTTTTTACTTCTGCTTTCAACTTGAAGGTATATACACAAAAAATTCAGTCTTCTACTTGGCTCTGTCAATAGAGACCTGGTACAAAGCCAAGGCAGAGATGAGACTGTTGTTTCTCTTCAGTCTGACAGAATAATATAGATGGTTCCTTGTTGTGGATTACCCAGGGGGATAGAGAGTACCCAAACATGGCAGATCCCTGGGGCCTGCCTAGCCCTCTTAGAGAAACAGACTCTGTTCTCCAAGGCAACTGACCCATCCCCCACATTTGGGTACCTCAGTCTTACCCCTCCCATTGAGCGAGCCAAGATGGCGCTGGCCAGCTCAGGCTTCCTTGAGGCCTGATTGGCTGAGCCCCATCAGCCTCCTCATTGGTCAAGCCCTTGCCCTCATGCCACTCACAAGCCCTTCCCTGATTGGCCAGCTGTCATTCCTTGACAGTTGTGTGACAGTTGGCTTAAGGGGATAAAAGTCCCTCACCCCAGAGCCCCACAGCTCTACCTGAACACCACCTAAGGAAGCCTCACTCTGTCCTCTGGACCAGAGGCCTGCATTTGCCTGACCCACCTAGCCTTCAGCCTACCCTCATCCTGCCTTCATCCTGCCACCGAGCTGCTTCCATCCTCACCTCTGCCTGCTTGCCTGAGTCCACTGGATCTTCACCTTCTCCTCCTCAACCGATGGATTGAGTGCTTCGAGAGGCAAGCCTCCAAGAGCCAAGCTCAGGGCCTCCAAAGTGGCAAAGACTGTGGACCAGATCAGCAATGACATCTGGGAGTCATTGCCCCAGGAGCAGGGATTACAGCTGAATGCCTTCCTCCCCATCTCCCTTCCCTGCCCCAGCCATCTACCACATATCCCTTCCCTATCCCTGTAAGTAAACCTCCCTTGTTTTTACTCCTATGCATGGCACTCTATTCCCCAGCTTCAGTCTCTTGTGGGGTGCAGTGTTGGGGCACCCAGTTGCAACACACAATGTGGAGGGTCACGGGTTTGAGTCCAGACTTCCCCAATAGTTCCCCATGCAAACACCCATATAGTGTTGTTTTAGAATGCACAAATTATTCCACTTTTTATGAAAACACAGTATATGCATACTGACTAAGGTCTTTGGTACTTTTAAGACCTGAGAGCTACATGAGAAAATGGAGTTGTCACAAGATTCCTATTGATTTCAGTGGGAGTCGCACAAGGGAAATGATGTTCAGGAGTCAGTCCTAATTCAGAAGCACTCCTGCTTTGCTTCACCTTAGTTATGATACTGTTAAATTCTACCCAGAAAATTGAGCTATTGTCTAGTCTCTGAAGAAATTAATGTTAGCATTTGGGCTATGCTGAATGTCAACTGGTAATATTTAATAAGCAGAGAACCTTAAAATATCTTTCAGTGGTTAAAAAATGTGCTTCCTATGATGGAGTTCATTTTGTCCTTACATAAGAAGCATAGCAAAAGAGATTAATGATGTTTGTTTTACAATTATCACTGAAAATCACTTAGAGACTTTAATGAAATATTCCCTAGAATATTCATAATTTATGAAAAAGATGAAATATTTGAACGAGGTATCCAAATGTCACTTTTGTCCAGCAAAACAGTAATTTTCAAAATGATTATATTTCCTTTTGCTCAGGACAGCTCCCTCTCATCTCCACTATCATTTGTCCTTGTGACATCCTCCTCAGGACAGCCAGTGACTCTTAGATCAAAGAAACTCTAGCAGGAGAGCCCAATCTTTTGGCTTCCTTGGTCTATACTGAGTAAAGAGGAATTGTGTTGGGCCACATATAAATTACATAATTATGGTTAGTGTATATACATAATAAAGTGGGTCATGGAGAAAATTGCTAAAAAACACATGATGTTAAAAGATTTTGTAGGGCCACATTACTAGTTGTCCCAGTTGGACATGCCTACCCTAGAGAATACTTCTCCTTATCTTGGCTGCTGCTTCTAAAAATACCCTCAGAAGTAATCCTTTGTTTCTATATTGACTCTTTGATTTCAATAAATTAT